>APFE030585449.1:0-16996 GCA_000404065.3 Pinus taeda | reverse complement strand
AAATAGAGATTTCGAAGCTACAGAGGAGCCATATATATACCATACATATATGCCAAAGAAGAGGAGAAAACGGATGCAAACAGAGCCATCAGAGCAATAGAGGAAGCAAATAGAGCAGGAGCACATATCATATATATGTATGCTTTTACATTATCGGAACGGAAAAGGCATACTTCATATAAGTATACACAGAATACACTATCGGAGGCACAAATGGAGGCCAAAACATACTTATATGGTGTTTACACTATTGGGAAGCGAAAAAGGCAGAAAGACTGAGTTATAAGGCAAATACAATATCGGCACGAAATCCCGGCAAATATACTATGGCGAATACTCTATCGGAGGAGTAGACTATCGCATATGCCAAGATTAAGGTGCATAAGCAATATACATATATATCTATATAATATATATAAAACGGAGAAATATATATAAAAACAAAGTTAAAGGGCGGATTTGAAAGTTTATGAAAGGAGTGTTATGTACAGTGGGTTCAGTGATGTTATCACATCGCTTAAGTGGATGGCCAAACCCTTACGACTTGCGATCACCAATTTGTATAGCCATCGGCATATCGAAGTGGGATAAATATATATATATATATATATATTGAAGCAACTATTGCGGATCACCAATAGAAACCAACGATATCGCATCAAACGAAAGGAAAAGCGCCTATAGTTGAGAGCCTTGTGATGTTGATTGTTGAGATTGCAATTGGATCCTCTATCAGTTAGATCTGGATCTGCTATAAAAGCCATATAACTGTGTAAAAGGTGGAAAATCATAGTTTTAACATTTTGAAGGGGTTTTGGGTCCCAAAAGGGGAAGACCATTATCTCTCTAATATTTTCCATGCACGAGTCTTTAAGGTAGAAATGCAATACAATAATGCTCCGGATAGTTTAAGAGGCCTGAACTATAGTTCAGGAGGCTGAATCAAGCCGATTACAATTTCGATTGGGATGTGGTTGTCCGTTAAACTATGCCAACTCTGTGTATGCCTATCATCATTAAAAAAGGAGAGCATTGTTACAGTTGTTTTTATATGTGTTATCTATGTATGATTTGGTTCTCGCCATTTAATCAACGTGTTCTGTGAGCACAAATAGATAGAAGAAACTGAAATCCAGGAAGCTAAAGAAGCAAGTGAGCATAGAGGAAATGACAGTGAACATTGAGGAAGCTAAAGGGCCAGCAAGGAGAGGAAACCAGGAGACAGAGGCATGGGAAACGAATAAAACAAGTAAAATAGAGAACAATTGAATGTTGTGGAAATAAGCTGGAGGACATAGAGGCAGTGAGAGGCTCCAGCATAATAGAAAGATGGCCTCAGGGCCAAGAGGACAGTAGATAGTCAAAGGGGAGAAGTAGCTAGCAGAGAACATAAGCTTGAACATGAAGTTGTTCTTTAGCAGAGCTGAGTGCAGCTAACAGTAGACTGAATAAAGATGTGTGAAGACATTACCAGAGAGCATGAAGGCTATTGGAGACTATGTGTGGGCAGTGTGCAGAGTTGTAAAGACTTTTTCATAAGAATACTGGTTATCATTGATGTTGTAGCTTAGAGACTGTAGTGAAGCTATAATCAGAAAGAACTCAGTAGGGAAGAGTTTTGAGAGTAGAACATTACTATCAAATGAACCTTGACAAGATTGGGTTAGAACCCTTGAGGCCAGTGTGTCGGAAGTAAGTAGGATTGGAGTCCTTGGGGCTATTGCCTCAGAAGCAAGAAGGATAGGATTCCTTGGGGTTGGTGCCTCAGAAGTAAGAAGGATTGGAGTCCTTGGGGCTGGCACCTCAGAAGTAATAAGGATTGGATTCCTTTGGGATTGATGCCTCAAAAGTAGGAAGGATAGGAATCTTTGGGACTGGTGTCTCAAGAAATGGAAGGATTGAAGTCCTTGGGAGTTGGTGCTCCTAAGTCCAAGATTGTTGTCTTGGCGAAATAGAGTTGGTGCTCTGGAGGTTGGAGCCTCACAAAATTCCGAGTTGGAGCTTGGAAACTGATTGCAACCACTTATAGATTGTACCTATTTTACTGCAAATATTATATTAATAAAAGAATTTACTATTGTTGTTCATCTAGTGTTCTAAATATAAATTGTTTAACTGGTAAAACAATAGTCGGAAAAAGAAATACTGATTCACCCCCCCACTCATTATTTCCAACAATTGGTATCAGAGCCAATACCTTCATTCAAAGCTTAATATTTTGAAGGTTGACCTTTAGAACACAAATGATGAGGTCAAGGAAGATAACATCCAATCCTCCTAGGGATATGTCTTCCTCTACTACTAAAATAGAAGACAATCAAATTAAGGAGGCTCCAAGGCTTAATGGGAACATTAATATATGGGAAGCAAGAATGAGGAATTTCGTACAGACTCAAGGCATTGAAATTTGGAAATCAGTGATTGTTGATAGCAGGACAGATGAGGAATCCAAGGAGTACAATACAAAAGCAATGAAGGAAATCTTGAATGGGCTACCTGATTCTGTAAGAACAATCTAGGAAAATGTTGATTAGCAAAGGGTATATGGGACAAACTTCATGACCTTCACCCAAAAGGAGCATTGACCATGACCATCAATGAAGAAGATGATGGAAACCTAGAAAGAAATCCAGAACCCATCATAGAAGCTGAACATGAGAATGATGATGTCAAGGCTAAAACAGACTTATAAGATGAAGAGAATGAAAAATATTTTTTGGAAGAACTCCTTGCTCAACTTATGACTACCATGGAAGAGATTAACAATTTGAAAAAGAAAAATAAGAAACTAAAGAAGATAGCTCTAGATGGTGACCAAGATCAAACAAGGAAGAAAGTTGACCTCATCAAGATTCAAGTACAAGATAGGGATGAAGAGCTTGCCAAGCTTAAGAAGGAATTGCATCAAAGCAAAAGAAAGCATCATGAAGAATTCATATCCATGACAAGTCAATTGAATAAAGAAAAGAAGCAGGAAAATACCTTGTCAAGTCAACTTGAACAAAGGCACAAGAGCTTGAACAAACTTGAAGAAGAGATTGGTCAGTACAAGGTAGAGGTCTCCTCTCTCAATTCTCAACTACAAGAAGCAAGGAAACAAGCACAAGGATTTGAAAAGACCATAGAAGCATTGGAAGTCATAGAAGGACAAGTTGATGAAGCAGGAAAGGAAAGAAACACCATGATATTTCAACTGAAAGAAAAGGATGAAGAAATCTTCAAAATGAAGTCAGATATCATCTCCCTTAAAATGGAAGCAGATGAAGCTATTCGTATCAAGGAAGAAACTAAGGAACAACTTGCTAATATGAATAGTGACCATGAAAGATTGGAAGAAGAGATTGTCTACCTCAGGACAAAAGTTGAAGGGATGAACAAAATCTTGAAGAGCTCTCAAGCCTTGGATGACATGCTCAGCCATCATAGATGTCCATCTGATAAATCAGGTCTCGGGTATGCAGGTGAATCCTCAAATAAGAATGAAAATGATTCAAACAAAAGAGATGTGAAGAAGCCAGAAATAAATGGTGATGCTCCCAGTTCTAGCAAAGGCAAGGAGAAAAATTAAGGTTACAATAGAAGAAATCCTGCTCCAAGAAGAAATTTAGATGATGTCAAAGATGCGAGAGGCAATGGTTATCATGAAAGGACCTGAAAGCATAAAGGCTTCAAAAGTACGTCAAGGAAGTCTCCATCTCCCAGGTACCGAAGTTCATTTTTTGGTTATTGTTATTCTTGTACAAACTTTGGTCACATGGCAAAAGACTATAAAGCATATCATAAAGATAGATGTTATAGTCCCCAACAATCTCCAAGAAACAATTTTGCAGGAAGAAAACATGAATTCTTATTCATGAACAATGTAGAATGCTTCAAGTGTCATAACATTGGTCACATGGCACAAGACTGTAACTTAACTTGGGCTCTTAAACAAGCTAGAACCATGCAAAAGAAGAAAGTTACACAAGTGTGTAGAAGGAAGGAAATATAGTCTGAAAGTCCCTTGAGTTCTCCAACCAATAACATATGTCACTGGCTTGAATTTTTGACAATCTAAGCATTTTATGAGAAGACTCTGCCAAAAGAGATGATGCATACAGTTAGGGGGAGCCTGTGATACTTGATCATTATTGCTAAAGCTATTAGTGAAAGGGTCCTGACGAATCATTGTTGAGATATATTAACAATCATTCTTTGGTGAAGGTCATTTCTCAGGAGTAATCCATTTCCACTTAATATCTAAGTAGTATTTGAAGCATATAACAAATTGAAGCATTGCAAATAAATGCAAATCAGCAGTATGATTTTAAATGACAGTCACAGATTGTATATCTAAATTTGCTAGTAGAAATAACATGCAGAGACATGTACAAGAACACAAGGAAAAGATGGCTCATAGGAAGGAGAATGTTGCGCAGTCAAGAATAACTTAAGCTGATACAGATCACTTAAGAAATATAGAAACATTAATGCACAACTCCTCTCAATTTCATCCAAATACAATGATGATTGAATACTAGATGGCAACTGCTCAAGGAGAAGCATAGTGACACAAAGAAACTCAAATCTGAAGAAAGACAACATGAAAGACAATCTTAGTGGTAGTCTCTCTAGATTCGGACTATGAAGGTATCTCAATTCTGCCTACAGAGACAGCAATATGGATTGAAGCATAAAAGCCTGGACTTGGACTCTTGGTGTATGGCCATTTGCAATCTAAATGAAAGCATTAAAGAAGAGCATCTTTAAGCATTGTTGAAGGCATGATAGAGTAGTTATGAGACATGAAGAGGGAATAATGTGCTAATTGATGATAAAGCATCAATCCTTCTATCTTGAGTAAAACGAAGAAGAGAACTATGATAGGGGGAGTCACAGACCCATGAAGATCTACCATTCATGAAGAACAAAAGAAGTTTAATACAGGGAGTCCTAGAGCACTCCTTTGCCATTGATGTCAAAGGGGGAGAGAAGAAGAATATTTCCATCAATAAAAGGGGGAGATTGTTGACCCAGGTTGTCATTGATGTCAATATGGAAATATTCTAGATAGTAGATGATGATATGAAGCTGAGGGGAAGCAGAGCAGATCCATGAAGAGACAGGAGCAAGGCCATCAGGATAGTGAAGCCATAAGCAAGAGAAGTTACCGAAGGAGGCAGATCAAAGCATATCACAGGATATGAGAGGAAGAGAGGCATTCATATATGCAAGGAGGTCTTTGAAAGATACTTCCAAGCTAAAGGAGCCACATTGGAGCAAGAGGAGCCATATCAAAGGAGCATTGCATGTAATACATACCCAAGAAGAACTAAGAGGAGCTACAGGAGGAGTAACATATACATATATATAATATATATATATATATATATTATATATATATATTTTATATATATATATATAATAATATATATATATATGCCAAAATAGAGCCATCGGAGCTACAGATGAGCCATATATATATACACCATACATATATGCCAAAGAAAAGGAGAAAATGGATGCAAACAGAGCTGTCAGAGCAATAGAGGAAGAAGACAGAGCGGGAGCACATATCATATATATGCATGCTTTTACACTATCAGAACGAAAAAGGCATAGTTCATATGTATGCACAAAATACACTATCGGAGGTGAAAATGGAGGCCAAAACATAGTTATATGGCGTTTACATTATCGGGAAGTGGAAAAGGTACAAAGACTGAGTTATAAGGCAAATACACTATCGGCACGGAATCCCGGCAAATATACTATGTCGAATACTCTATTGAGGAGTAAAAAATATCGCATATGCCAAGATTAAGGTGCATAAGCAATATAATATATATATATATATATATATATATATATATATAATAATATATATATATAATATATATATATATATATATATAAATATATATAGATAAAGTTAAAGGGCAGATTTGAAAGTTTATGAAAGGGAGTGTTGAGTACTATCAAGTATCAGCAGTGTGATCGCATCGCTTAAGTGGAGCAACCCAAACCCTTACGTACTTGCAATCAAATAATTTGTATCGCATCAGCATATCGAATTGGAGTAGATATATATATATATAATATATATATATAATATAATATATATATAATATATATATATATATATATATACTATATATATATATATATATATATATAGATATATATATAAAAAATTTATATTATATTGAAGTGACTATTGTGGATCACCGATAGTGACGAGCGATGTCGCATCGGACCAAAGGAAAAGCACCAATAGTTGAGAGCCTTGTGATGCCGATTTTCGATGCTGTGATTGGATCTTTACCATCTGATTGGTCAGATCTGGATCTGCTATAAAATCCATATAACTGTGTAAAAGGTAAAAAATCATAGTTTTAACATTTTGAAGGGTTTTTGGGTCCCAAAAGGGGAAGAACATTATTTCTTTGATATTTTCCGTGCACGGGACTTTAAGGCAGAAATGAAATACAATAACACTCCCGTTAGTTTAGGAGGCCTGAAATATAGTTCAGGAGGCTGAATCAAGCCGATTGTCATTGCAATTGGGATGTGGTTGTCTATTAAACTATGCCGACTCCATGTATGCCTGCCATCATTAAAAAAGGAGAGTGATATTACAACATTTTATATATGTGTTCTCTATGTATGATTCGGTTCTCACCATTGAATCAATGTGTCCTGTGAGCACAAATAGATAGAGGAAACTGAAAGACAGGAAGCTGAATAAGCAAGCGATCACAGAGGAAATGATAGTGAGCGTTGAGAAAGCTAAAGGGCCAGCAAAGAGAGGAAACTGGGAGACAGAGGCATGGGAAATGAATAAAACAGGTAAAATAGAGAACCATTGAATGTTGTTGAAGGCTGTTGAACGTTGTGAAAATAAGATGGAGGAGATAGAGGCAATGAGAAGATCCATCAGAATAGAAAGAGGGCTGAAGGGCCGATAGGACAATAGACGGTCGAAGGGGAGAAGTAGCCAGCACAAAACATAAGCTTGAACAGGAAGTTGTTCTTTATGCAAAGCTTAGTGCAACTAAAACTAGGCTGACTAAAGTTGTGTGAAGACATTATCAGAGAGCATGAAGGCTATTGGAGACTATGTGTGAGCAATGTGCAGAGTTGTAAAGACTTCTTCATAATAATATTGGTTGTCATTGATGCTATAGCTTGGAGACTGCAGTGAAGCTATAATCAGATAGAATTTAGTAGAGAAGAGTTCTAAGAGTAGAACATTACTATCAAGTGAATCTTGACAAGATTGGGTTAGAACCCTTGAGGCTTTTGCCTTAAAAGTAAGTAGGATTGGAGTCCTTGGGGCTGGTGCCTCAGAAGCAAGAAGGATAGGAGTCCTTGGGGTTGGTGCCTCAGAAGTAAGAAGGATTGGAGTCCTTGGGGCTGGTGCCTTAGAAGTAAGAAGGATTGGATTCCTTTACGGTTGATGCCTTAGAAGTAGGAAGGATAGAAGTCTTTGGGACAGGTGTCTAAGGAAATGGAAGGATTGAATTGCTTGGGAGTTGGTGCCCCTAAGTCCAAGATTGGTGTCTTGGTGAAATAGAGTTGGTGGTCTAGAGGTTGGAGCCTCACCAAAGTCTGAGTTGGAGCTTTCCAACTGATTGCAACCACTTATAGATCGTATCTATTTTACTACAAATATTATATTTATAAAATAATTTATTATTGTTGTTCATCTTGTGTTCTGAATATAAATTGTTTAACGGGTAAAACAATAGTCAGAAAAAGAAATATTGATTCACCCCCCCTCTCAGTATTTCCAACACTTTCTCCCTCCCATTCACTGAATATTGGTATTTATGCCATCTCTTGGGAAGGCCTAGAAGATATAGGCTTACCAAATCATCCTGTGCTATAGTAACACCAACTTGACCAAGTTCATCACGATATTGTGTGAACCTACTCACATATTGTCGAATGGTATTGTTCTTCTACATCTCGATATTTCAAAGTTTATACTTGAGCGCAACCTTCCTATGGGCACTACTAATCTGGAAACGAATATGTCAATGCTTGCCACATTGCATGGAGAGTCTCTTTCCTGTGGATACTTGAGACAATCTCGTACTCCCTCCAATATGATTCTCCTTGCCTTGGCTACACACTTCTTCCATTCTACTAGATTTTGAGCATCAATTGCTACTTGTTTTGAGATATCATTATCTATGAATTCCTTCAATCCATTATCTTTCTGCAATGCGTCCATGTGGTCCTTCCAAGCAACATAATTTGAGCTTCCCTCAAGGGCATACTTTAGTATTAGTCCATAGAAAGCCACCCTTCTAGATCTAAAGAATTGATCCTATAAATATGATCCTCCTGCAATAGAAACTTCGAAATCTTTGCTCTTTTGTGAATAATGCCTTGATACCATGTAGAAATTAATTTTTAGATTCGAAATTTCTCATGAAATTTACTCAATCGCAAGACTCGAGGCTACTCGATTGATATGCGGAAGTTAATTCCCAATATAGAACACAAATCATAGACATGCATAAGGAAACATCACACATGCACAGAGATTTATCTAGGGGGAAGAAATTGCTTAAAATCCCTTCATATATGTATTGTATTATCCAAAGAATAGAGATGAAATACATATGCTTTCTCAAGCCTGAGCACACCTTGCCAGTGTATAGTTTATCCCTCTTCCTGACGGACTGAATCTAGCCAACGCTTACCCAAATTTTCAAGCTCTCCAAGCTCCTATTTACTTGCGTTGTTCCTTGAGGAAATTAGCCCTTATTATTTAGAAAATTCCCTCTATTTAATTGTGAAATTCCTCTAGGTCCTTCCAATAACTGCATACACCACTTATACTCATGGGAATAGTCTACAACTGATAGTACACTACCTTGGAATCTCCATCTCAATTCGGTAACTCAAATTATTTGCATGAAACAATTATTTTGGGCTGATTGATTAGTTAACTGGTTGATCACTGATTGATTGAAGTTCCACTTCAAGAACACGACCTCCACTAGTTGTTCTAACAATTAGAACTAGTTTAACTGACAATAAATCATTTTACCTGAAATATATTGCTACAAATTAACAATCAATCATACTGAATTGAACTCAAGCTTCCCCAAATCAAATTAATTGAGTTAACCAAGTGACAAGGGCCATGACACCTCATTTAACTACCTCCAAGATTCTTGTTGAAATAGAAATTTGAATTTTCTCTAGTTTGACCAAGGCAAAGTTAGACTAAGATTTTCTTGCTACATTTTCAACAAGACCCAACATTAATTTATTTAAAATGTATAATTATGTGGATATGTTGTAATATAAAATGTCTTTAAGATTTAAAATATATACCCCTGATGGGGGTGTTAATATGAGTGATAATGGAGTGTCCTTGTAATCAGATCCTTTTTACAGGTGGCACAAAATTGTTATGTCATGGAATAATGGTGGTGAAGGACATTGGAATGTATTTCGTAGATCTCGTCATTATAAATGGTTGTTTATTGCTTCGAGGTGGATGAGGTAAGTACCTTGTGGGAAAGAATGTGAGGTTGCACCCTCTACCTCCTTCACCTGGGTTCAATTAGCACTATTGTTCTATGTGGTTCTCCTGTGTGTGGGTGTGATTGGGTTTCTTTAGGAGCTCATGTTCCTTCCATCAATAGTGTTTGGTGTGGGAAGCCTTCTATTGGATGGTGATGTATTATGTCTCCTGCATTAGCAATTGTCTTTTATTAGCAGTACTCTAGTTGGGATCTTGTATTTAATAATATTATTGTCTAGTTTACTATTGTGTTGTCTGTCTTACAATATTTATGGGGTTGTAGCTAGTTTTTATTCCTAGTATATGTGAGTTTCAATCGATTCAAATTAATTGTGTTACAGTTGCATAATGTGCCAAAGGATCGGCTTTGTTTGTAATAGCCTCAGGTTAAAAGTTCATGTAATAAAGTTAATAAAGGAAAAATAAGGCCAAGGTCATGGTACACGTATTCCAAGTTGAATTTTTGGTAAAACATCCTATTGGGTGTTCCTTTTGGTTTATTATGGCTAAGGAAATTAGCAAAGGAATTAATAAAGTCTTTGAAAAGGAAAAGAGGTATTAATTGACATTTATTTACGAAAATAAAGGAAAATAGGAGAAGAGGAAGGTGAAAGGTCACAGGTTTCATGTGAGGAGGAAATTGAAGGAAAGTAGTGGAAATTGAAGAAATTAGAGGCCTCAGTGATAAAAAGTCTTCTAACGATCAATCCACAACATTTTTCACATTAATATTTTGTCAGTTTCATCTTGGAGCTCTCTCTCCATTCTCTCTTTGTCATAATATTTCACACACAAAGCATTATTGGAGCACTATAGCATTGGAGAAAGGAAGTCAAAGGAAGGACAAGAAAGAAAAGGGAAATAAGGATCAAACAAGGAATAGTTGGATCTAGTGGCTACAACGGGATTACCTGTAGGTATCGAGTTGTATATATGATTTCCTTGCTATTTTTGGCATGCATGGTAAATCCATGTGCGAATTTGGTTCTCTTGCTATCATTGGTATGGGTTTTTCTAGGTGTGATAGTGGTCTCATGTTTGCCTTGCCATTTCCGGATAGTGATCTATAATTAAAAACTTGAAGGTGATATAGAAATCGCAAGTGAAATTTTATATGTGTTTTGGGTAATGGATCAAGTTACTAAACACATAAACAAGTGATTTTTAAACACAATTAATAGCCAAAATAGAGACAAAACACCATATCAAAAATATATAATAGTAAAAATGATAAAGGAGTTCACCCGTCTCCTCAGCTACATCTCCAGGTCCAACTTCCAATGCAAGGATCTTTCATTTAGTGATCAAATTTATGTTTTCATCACTTTACAATGCTCAAAATGCAAAAAACAAAATGTCTCCAATGGATCCAAAAATATCAAAAACCCCCATCTAGGTTCTTTCTACACCTCATTTGGCCAAACATTGAGAAAGTTATGTCTATTACAAGTTTTTCCCCAATTCCATAGCTAACCATCATACAATCCGACCCAAATCTACCTTAAGCTCCCCAAACCTAGAACCAGCATGCAAAACTGGCTTACAATCTTGCTTGATGGGAAAATTTGTTGGAGAGTTAAAATTTCCATTAACACCCAAGTTCTGAAAAATGCAGTCATATGGGGGCACATGCCCAGGGGCTAGGGCTAATGTCCGCCCCCGTATGCTGACCCCCAACGAGTTAACATGTGGTCATATTTCTCTTGCAGAACTTGGTTTTGGTGCCTAAAATCCATGCTGAGGGCTATAATTCTGGGTGCTTCAACATTTCATTGGCGGTGAGATCGTATGATGGCCATGTGGCTCAGGGCTAGCCCCCTCTTCTCCTTCACACACCTGGTTATATGGCGGGTCGTATGACCCTAACATGGCCTCTATTCATCACTCCACCTACCATAGTTCTATTATGATTTAAATGTGGTGTCGAGACTATGACCATGGGGCTAGGGCTTAGCCCTAGCCCTTGGTCCAACCCCTTGGTTTGGAGGGCGTGGGGATGAGGGTTGGGGCTTAGCTCGAGCCCCAACCTCCAATATGCAATGCACCAAACATTAAATCAAAGCTGCAAACTAAGGTTACTATGAAACATGTTGTAGCACATTTGTTGAGGCTTCTGGTGCTTGTTGCTTGGCCATGGGTTCGATTCTTGTGGGTGCCCGATCCAACCCAAACAAATTTTGACCTATCTTTAGAGGCCATGTGGATCTCCCATATTCATCCTTCAAATATATAGTCAATCCATATATTTATTAAAAATAATTTCTAAGCCAATAAAAATTTGAATTTTTGGACCAATCATGACTAGTGAAGTGGCAATTTACCACTTTCCCATAATTTACAGTCACCCTATCAATTCAACAAAATTTTGCATGTTTGAGAATTCTATCAAAACATGATAGTAGGAGCATAAGATATCAGTTTTGAGTGAAATGAGTTGCACTAGATTCAAATCGCCGAGATCTATCCAATCGTATAGGTTTCAAGCTTTGTCACGCACTTTGACTTTTGATCACTAAATTGTTCTCGTGGATAAGATAGTAATGGTGTGATGGGGTTCTTTCATTTGGTTGAGCTATGGATTGCTAGATGGTTTTGGAACTAGGTAAGGTGGTCTTAGGAAAATTCTCGAGGGCCTAAGGATCCCTTGACTGCTAATGGTAGGATTGCGGTAAAGCTTGATGATGGAGACATGAAAATTCCTCAAGGTATTGGTGAAGAAATTTAGAGGCATACAAGCTTGTTTAGGGCCTAGTGATCCCTTAACTAGTTTTGGTAGGATTGCAATAAATTTAGGTAGTGTATGTTTTTTTGTTTGAGCCTAGGAATCCCTTAACTAGTAATGGTGATATTGGAGTAAAAACCTTGTTGTGCAGGTGCTTGTTTCAGGTCTAGGAGTCCCTTGACCAGTTATGGTGGGATAATGGTTTTTTTGTTTTGATTCTCGGGTTGTTCTATTTTGATTCCCACATTCATTCTTGGAAAATGGCACAGGGGTGATTAGCTGAAAGAGAGACTTGGCTCAGCCCAATCTATGGTTGGGTAGTACATGGAAGTCTCTAACTTGATTGGATTTTGCATATGTTAATAAGGGATATTTTCCTCTTATATTTAATGAGTATTTATAGTTTTTATTATGTGGATTTTATGGTTGTTATATCATTGCTATTATTTTGGTTATATGTTGGTTATATGCCAGTTATACACATGGCTTCATGACATATTATAGTTATGGCTTTTATCATGTTTTGATTGGTAAATTATTGGTTATTGAATGCATGATCTAATAGATGTTATTTCCACTATTATGAGAGGGAATGAGACCTTCTTGATTATTTTTAGATAAGTATGAGACCACTATGTTCAGATATGTATTTATGACCTGTAGGTTACATATTCACAATGTGTTTGATGAAATGTCTATCACGGTTAAGCCTGGCTAACACACATTTTTAACTAATTTTTTCATTAATGGTTTTTTCCTTGTGTCAGTCATCATTCTGGAAAGTTCTATTAAGTTATGCGTAGAGGTTTGGATAATAGCCCTGAAAATGTGGCTCATATTTTGAGGTCACATGCTCAGAACTGGGAAATCTAGATTGCAGTTGTTGGGAGGTAGGGTTATCCATGTGAATCGAGGGTCACAATAGTTAGCTTTCCTTCTTATGCTAGTGTCTGGGAATCCAGATCACTAAAAAGCCAAGTTAGATGAGGGTTTTGCCTTTTGGAGTGGTTTTTTAGCTCATGTGGATCCTGTAGCTCCTGAGGAAGTTCAGTAAGGTTTCATCTTATCGACTCCACTTCCTTAATGTGATCTAGGAAATCGAATAATGTCATATTACCCCTCATCTCATGTTTACCAGCCTAGAAGAGAAGTGAAAGTTGATAGATATGGGAGGTGTGGTTAAAAAACGATATTAGATTGTCTAGGTTCAAATACTTGGACTGCATGGGTGGAATGTGTTTGACATGCATGCATGTTAGTTCTCTATGTGGCTGTTATGCATGAATTTTGATATTCATTTTTGTAGTTTGTTTCATCATGATGTTAATATGTTGCCTAAGATGGAGCAGGAGATGCAGACTATTAGAGTGAGGTTGCAATGCTGGACCTCAGGGTAAGAGAAAATCACCATATAGGTTTGTATGTGGGGCATGCAGGTATGTTGGTTACTCATTGTTACACGCATTATGGTTATATCCATGTATGTCATCTATTATTGTTATGGCTACATATATGATAAATTCCATTTGATCAGTATGGTCATATGCACATGCATCAGAGAGTCATGCATGGTTATAACTTGTTGTTGTATGCATTGCAGTCATACACATGATGGTTATGGTCATTACATTTAATATCTTGATTTTATATGTATCGTTCTAATATGGGTTGGCATGTGAAGATGGTCATTGTTATTCAGGTACGAGTCAATATATTTGTGATATTGTATCATACTAATTTGGATTGACTTGTGCAGATGTGATAGCCTCCAATGAGATACATTAGGGTATGAGTTTGATTATGTCGTCTATTTGGTTTATATAACATGGTATGTTTATAGGTTATTTGAATGTTTGATTAATTGCATGATATGAGTATGTATCTATAAGATTACATGAAGGAATGATCTTGTTTTAAGACGATTGTAGTAACGGAATATGTGTTGAGACAACTAATAAACACTTGAGTGCAAGTGGATTCTAGTTATAGTATTATGACCAATGACTGTGAGTCAAATGTTTATTATGAAATGGTTGTTAGTCTTGGTAAAGGTTGATTTAAAATTAATAGACACAATGTCTTAATCTTTGGAACATGTGACTGACGTGTGTGAATAGTTGCAGGGAAACATGTTTGGTATCAACCTGACAAGGTAACAGTTGATTTGTTTATATAACTAACAACTTGGTGATGTAACAATACATATTAAAATTCAATTGTAGCAAGGACAAAAGGTAAAAGGAAGGAATTGGGTGAGAATTCCTTTGGCTATGTTTGGAAGCCACTATTCCAAAAGAATCAGTGGTTTGCATGGATACAAGAGGTCTTCTTAACCTTGATTTTGGCAAACATTATGTGGATATGTGCTATATTCATCAACATGTATTTGACAGGTACAACTATTGGTTTCTAGTTATGGTTGGATCTGTCAAGGGAATTTGAGTCCCTTAAGAGATGGTGTGGATGTGTTCAGTTAAAAGGCAACGTTCTTGGCACAACAAGAAAACATAATTGGTATATTCTTATATTTATGTATACACTAACAATTATGTATTTATGTCCATATGATGTAGAGATTGCATGGAGAAAATTAATTCCATGAAATATCGAAGCCTTGGCCTGAGCTTTCCCTAGGAAGCATTGGGAACCCATGGGGATTGAGTCATGGTGTTTGTTGGGATTTTTTTTTCTTTCAGTGATTTGTGATTTTTTTGCGCTTTATTTTTAGTTTGTTTATGTAGTGCATGGCTATGGCACTTTGTTTGCGGTATCATATTGTTATTGGTTTTCATGGTTTTCTTTTTGTTTGTATGTTGTTCTTTCCTTTTATGGTTTGAGGGTCTTAGGAATTGGTTGGGAAAGAGGAAGTTAATAGAGCTCGAGGAGAGCCAAAGGAAGCCTAATAGGTAATGTAAATACCAAGATGAATCTTGGTGCATGAGTAAAGGGCAAGTAAAGGTAAGAATATGATAGCCAGTTGGATTGGTTTGATCTATGGGGATGAATGGATAGTGGCAAGATAGTCATGAGAAAGGTAATAGGAAAGGTAGAGTAAATGGATTTGAGGCATTAGATTCCTTAGCTATGTTGGTAATTATTATTCTCGATGTCATGCATGCTATGCATAGATAAAGGGAGTTCTATTAACCTTGATCTTACGATATTTGGTAATTTTGTTGTGATTATGATTATGTTGATGTATATATATGTATATATGTATGCCGTTGTCTGAACAAGCTATCAGGGATCATGATGTCTTTAAGGATAATGTTTATATTATGTATATATGTATGTATGCATGTTGTTGTCAGACAAGATCGCAAGGATCATGCTCATGGAGGAATGATTGCTTATGCAGATGAATAACATGAAGAAGTTCTTGGTTTTACAAGGAATCGAGTAGGAAGAGTAGCCCTGATAGATTTATGAGGTTAGTATAATGTGGATGTGATTTGGTATTATAAGTTTATATGATGCCTATGTTTATGTTATGGATAGGTGATGTTGAGGGATATATTGGCAGAATGAAAGAAGTGTGATTTGCGGCATGTTGGGACAAGCATGGACCATGGGAAGACACTAGAAGTAAGGTTTCCTAGTAGGGACAGTGTGGTCTTTGGATGTGAAGTACTATTGTTGTATATATGTTGTGCATGTTGCATATGCGATGTTGTGTATAGATTGTTTTGTGTACACATGGTATATGCAGTGTTCTGTACAGATTGTTTTTTGTACATATTGTATATGCAGTTCTATGTACATGAGGTGAAGTGTACATGTGGTGTTGTCTGCGTGTGGTGTTGTGTACATGTTTTGTAGGTGGTGCTATGTACATGTGGTGTTGTGCACACATTGTGCAAGTGGTGTTCTGTACATGTAGTATTGTGTACATATTATCTAGGTGGTGCTACATATAGGTGGTACTGTGTACATGTTGTACATGTGGTATTGTGTGCATGTTGTACATGTTGTGTTGTGTACATGTGGTACTATTAATGTGCATTGTGTATTCATTGTATCGTGACACGTGTATTCGTTGTGTTGTACTCAATGTACATATATGTATTGTGTTTTGGTGTACACTAGGTGTAGGTGTATGTGTTGTGTTGTACACCAAGTGTAGGTGTATGTGTTGTGTTGTACACCGAGTGTAGGTGTATGTGTTGTGTTCTACATTGGGTGTAGGTGTATTTATTGTGTTGTACATTGAGCATAGGTGGATGTGTTGTATGTCAAGTGTAGGTGCATGTATTTTGTGGAGTTGCATGCCATGTGTGGTTGTATGTGTATGGTGTATAGTATGTGTATCTGTACGTTATTAAAGAGAAGAGAAGGATTAGGTGCTTGCCAGATGTGGCAACCAATATGGTATGTGCATGAAAAAGACAAATGATAAAGTTAGAAGAAAATAATTTATTGAAATATAAGTATTAGTACTTTATTTTCGAATTAATTATGTATGTAATATATGACTCTGATTTATGATAGTTATATATAATCTATGATTCTGATTTATGATGGTTGAGTTTTGGGTTAACTAGATATGATATTTTATGTATTTAGGCTTCTGTGATCCATAATGAATTAAGAAAAGTATTTTGATAGAAATCACATAAGAGAAATTTTTGATTGATTCGTTTCGAACCAACAAGTGTGGTTCATCATCAGGACCAGATGAAGAGGAAAACCATGGCAAATGCTTAATTTAAATATTATGTTTCAAAAACTAGTAATATTTGGTTTTAATA
>APFE030585441.1:2272-28684 GCA_000404065.3 Pinus taeda | reverse complement strand
ATGTTAGACCCTGCAACAAGCATGTCATCTACATACAATAACAATATAATATAGCTACCATCATTTTGCTTTTTCAGATAAACACAATGATCAGAGTGACATCTAGTATAACCTTGTTCAAACATAAAATTGTCAAATTCTAGATACCACTGCCTTGGAGCCTGTTTTAAGCCATACAAGCTCTTCTTCAACCTGCACAATAGTTTCTCCTTCCCTTTCACCTCATATCCTTGTGGCTGCTGCATATATATCTCTTCCTCCAAATGCCCATGGAGAAAGGTTGTCTTTACATCTAACTGCTCAAGATGCAAGTCTTCAACTGCTACTAGACTCAAAATAGTTCTGATTGAAGTGATTTTAACAACAGGAGAAAATATTTCATCAAAATCAATACCTTTCTTCTATGCAAACCCCTTCACCACAAGTCTAGCTTTGTACCTCTATTTTCCTCCATCTTCTTCCTTCAGCCTATAAACCCATTTATTCTTTAATGTAGTTTTTCCTGCAGGAAACCTGACTAAGTCCCAAGTCTGGTTATGCATTAAGGAGTCCATCTCTTCTTCCATGGCTACCTCCCATTTCTTCCTGCTTTCAACCTGCATTACTTCTTCATAACATTCGGGTTCACCAGAATCAGTCAACAATAAATAATATAATGAAGGAGAGTATCACTTAGGGGGTCTACTTATCCTGGTAGATCTTCTAAAACCACTCGCAGGTGTTTGGGGTGTCTGTTGGTATTGTGGTGGTTGTTGTTGTTGTGGTTGTTGATTATTATTATTTTCAGGCACCTTTACTTTTTCAATGATCTCATCAAGGACTGCATATTCCTTGTTTTCTTTTTCCAGTTCTTTTCCTGCAACTAATTCTTATACAAGACATTTTCATTCAATATTACATCTCTGCTCCTAATGATTTTGTTATTTTCGTAATCATATAAGTGATAACCAAAATTATTAACACCATATCCAATAAAGGTACATTTCTTTGACTTTTCCTCAAGCTTTTTTCTATTTTCTTTATCAATATGGACAAAGGCCTCACAACCAAAAGGCTTTAAAAAAGAGTAGTTTACCCTTTTACCTATCCATGCTCCTCTAGAACACCACCATCCAAGGAACTTGAAGGCCCTCTGTTTATTAGATAAACAGCAATATCTACAAAATCTGCCCAAAACTGTAAAGGCAATCATGCATGCAATCTCATGCACCTTGCACGCTCCATGATTGTCCTGTTCATCCTTTCTGACACACCATTTTCTTGTGGTGTTCTTGGAACTGTTTTCTCTCTGCGAATTCCATGTTCTGAACAGTACTTATCAAACTCTTTGCTGCAATATTCACCTCCATTGTCTGATCTAAGACACTTCAATTTCTTTCCCGTCTCAATCTCAACCAAAGCTTTCCATTTCTTAAAAGTATCAAATACATCAGATTTATTCTTAATACAGTAAATCCAAGTTTTTCTAGTTGCATCATCAATAAAAGTAACATAATAACGAGAGCCACTGAGAGATGATACCTGAGCAGGTCCCCATACATCTGTATGCACAACCTCTAACTTTTCACTCTTCTTTTCTTTCCCAACTCTGAGAAATCTGACTCTCTTCTGTTTTCCATAAATGCAATTCTCATAGAAATCCAAATCAACATTCTTCAAACCTGGCAACAAATTCCTTGAGTGAAGAATCTTCATTCCCTTTTCGCTCATGTGTCTGAGCCTATGATGCCATAATGTTGCATTTTCTCTTTTCGAAGTTAAAGCATTAACAGAGTTAGAAATAACATTGCATAAATACAACGTACCAACCTTTTCGCCTTTTGTTATTACCAAGGCTCCTTTGGTGACCTTCCAAGCTTTATCTGTGAAAGTTGTCACACAACCTTCACCGCCTAACTGCCTTGTTGAAATCAGATTTTTCTTTAGATTTGGAACATGCTTTACCTCCTTTAGTAGCCATTGGTTTCCATTCTGTTGTTTTACAAGAACCTTACCCATTCCAACAATTTTACAGGGTTTATCGTCACCCATACAAACTTGTCCAAAATCTCCTTGAACATACTCATGAAAGTATTTCTTATTAGGCGTGGCATGGAATGAGGCCCCTGAATCTACCACTCAGGGATCAGTAATATTTTCGAAAGAAAGAATCAAAGCATCTTGTAACCTCACCTGTCACATTTGCTTCATGATTGTTTTCTTGTTGTGCATCTCCTTCTTTTCCCTTCCGAGATCTACAGTCTTTCTTTAGGTGTCCTTTCTTTCCGCATTTCCAGCACACTATCCCTGATCTGGACTTGTATCTGCCTTTTCTTGATTTACTGTGATATCCTAAGCTCTTTCCTCTTTCCATTTTCTTCCCCTAGACTCTGCACTCAAATCATTATGCGATGTCTCACCAGAGCTTTTCCATCGTATTTCCTCGCTAAGGATAGCACCAACAACATTATCAAACTTTAAAGTACTAGATCCAAACACAGAGTTACTAATGGCCATTACTAAGCCATTCCAACTTTCTGGTAATGAGCACAAGAATAACAGAGCTCTAACTTCATCATCAAATTTTACCCCTATAGAGAATAACTGACTTGTAATAGTATTAAAATCATTTAAATGGTCTGCAACAGATCCACCTTCCGACATCTTTATATTAAATAATTGTTTCATAAGAAATACCTTGTTTGAGGCCGAGGGTTTTTGATATAGTTTCTCCAACACCTTAATCAAACCCTCTGTCATTGTTTCCTTCAAAATTTTGAAGGCAATGGATGTTGTGAGGCACAATCATATTGTTCCGAGTGCCTTTCTGTCGAGAAGGTTCCATTCTTCATCTGTCATACCCATCGACATCTTTGCTTTTCCGCCCAATGGTAGGTATAGATATTTTTGATACAGATAATCTTCCATCTGCATCTTCCACAGTGAGAAGTTTTGGACGTTAAATTTCTCGACCCTAAACTTACCATCTTCTGCCATTGCTCCCACTCGAACGAGGAACCCTTCTTTCCTACGAGTTTATCAGCCAAATAGACCTTCGGCTCTGATACCAGTTGTTAGAAAATTATATATTACAGAGCAATGGAACACATAAAATATAGCAGAAATATAAACACAGAAAACGCATAAAACAAGAGAGACACAGATATACGTGGTTCACTCAATTTGGGCTACATCCACCACAAACAGCCAGTCCTTCCTTTCTATTATCCAACAAAATGAAGAGACACAACCTACAGAAGATCCGCTGCAATATCCTATGTTTCTCTCACAGTCTCACCTCTCTGTTTCTCGCTCGGAGAATACACATATATTACACAGAATCAATACAATGCCCTCATACAAAGAGAGGGGTTGCCTTCTAGGGAAAAAAACCCTAAACTAAACATAATTTCTACCGTGAGATCATCTGCCTAATGAACGGCCCAGATTGACTAGAAGTTACTATACTTTTACAAGGCAATTTTACATCAGTTTTTAGCTTCGGGGGTGCTGCCTCTGAGCCCCCGCCGGGGGGCTGTTGGCCCTTGAACCCCACAGCTGGGGGGGATCGGCCCCCCGAACCCCCGCAGGAGGGACAAGTCCCCCTCGCACCCCCCTGCATGGAGGGGTGTACAATCTTCCTGGGGTATACATCTGCTGAAACAAAGACCTCTGAACAATCATGCTCCACACACAACAAATGCTTCACTCACAAAGCCTCAACTGAGCTAAATCCATAAAATCAAGGATAACCATTCTCTCCCAAACAAACTGACTGGTAACCAACATGTTATCAAAACCTTTGAGAGATTTACCTATACAAACACAACCCCAATAAATATTATACTTTCACATGTGCATAATCAAATACAAACCTTCGTGGTCATTCTAGATGTTGCTCCTCAACTGATAGCACTATCAACCAAATATTTGATAGAATATTACTCAATTATATGATTTCCTAGTTTTCATGTAGCAACATATCCTCTGAAATTCATTCTTCAATCAAAACCAAGCTATGCCCTCCCTCTCAACTAGGGAGCATATTATTATCCAGAATCCTTCTTAATATTAGGGAGATCTATTTTATTCATGCTTCCTCAAGGAGATCAAATTCTTCTTTTCATCATCAAAGAATTGCTCGTGGCTTCCAACTATTTCATCAGAGTTATTATCATCCTCATCATGCTTATCACATCAACGAACATCTTCACAATATTGAAGATTATGTACCTACACAACTTAGATAGAAAGTACAACCAATTTTATAGAAGCATGAAGTTAGCCGTATAAGAATCACATAAGCATTTCAACTTTATACATGTTAGATACCGAGACTTAATTACAAATAAGAGACATATATTGTTAAGGGAATAACTACCCTAGGGCTTTGGGTTGGAACCCCAATAGAGCAAGAGCAAACTATAGTAAGAAACACTCATACAACTCAGGTAACATGCTTATATAAACAAATTATGCGATAGCGACCATACCCGGATGTCCTTCATTTGAGTAGTTCCAGTAGGATTTAGAACCTCTACAACTCCTGATGATCTTCAAATATGCAAATCAACCAATTCGAACATACATAGCAACATATAGATAAATCATTTTAATGAAACTAACTTTATATCATATAAGAAAATGATCAGTTATACATCAAAATAACATTCATATATGAATTACAACAGTATCTGATGCATAAACAAAGCTAATCTCAAGAACAAGAAAATGCTTCTTTTTATTGTAGAAAGCTATAACTAACACGAAGAGAAATCACCTGAGTCTTCTTCTTCTATCTCCAAGCGAAACCATCCTCCAGATCCACCCAGTCCTAGTGTTCAACAATCTCCATATCTCAAGCAAGTGGGAGAATATCAACACTCAAGGAAACAAGGTTTTCCTGAAACTTGGGGAAGTGCTTGAAGCACAGGGATACTTCAAACTCAGTGAGGGATAATCTCAGTATAATAATTCTATCTCTTCTCCTCCTTAAGGCCTTCCAATAGAAGTCTATTTATACTTCTCCCAATTAGTTTTTTAGTTGGGAAACAGTTAGGCCACGGGCACTAGGAGGTAAAAAATAGGTAAAACTCGTGAACTCCACCCATAATTAAGGAAATTTAATTTTCTTAAGTGTTTTAATACATATACACGGGTTGTGTGTTGATTAACCCACGTGTACACACTTTTATCTCAAGGCAAAGTAGCGTATAGGGAATAAAACACTGTTTTTTAAAATATTTAGACCAAGTCTGGAAGGAGGGGTTTCCCTAGGCCACAAACCAAGCATCACAAGTACCAAGGGTGGTAAATGGATCTATAACAGATGCCCCCTAATATATGAGGTCAGATGGGTACATGATGGCCGAAATGTATTAAGTATATGGAAAGGAATCTCGTTGAGACTGAGAAGGACTTCACTAGAATTTAGCCTACCAAGCCATCAAAAAGAGATCAGAAAGAAACCGTTGTCTGAGGTGGGCATACCCATGCTCAGAGAAAGTAAAGCATGTCTGCATATCAAGTACAAGCAGATCCACTATGTATACAAGTATAAAGAACTGAAAGTACATAATGGATCATCTGATCGTGATCGAAAAAGTACATGTCTGAATATCACATATAAGAAGATGATCAATGAAGCTGATCACTGATGTAAAAAACTAATCCCAATATTATCAAATGAATGTGATGGAATAAAATGATACTACATTTTAACTTGGATGCCAACATATAAGATGTCGTTGTGAAGGAATGCAACATATAGGGTGGATGGTGTCAACTAGCAGTAACAAGAGCAACTGACAAGTGAACCAAAACATGTTGATGCAACCTGAGGTCTTCACCAACCACTGTGGTACATTTCCACACAATGGGAATAAATGATTTGAGGTCGGCCATGTGAGAAATCGTTTGATTACCGATCATTGATGTATACCATTAAGAAATGCGAGACTACTCACCGATAATGATAATGAGAGTCAAGGTACCCAGTGTAATATAACAACTGCGAATGAATGAGCTGAAGTCGAACGGCTAGAAGAATCTATCAATCAGGGGACAATGATGGTTTCCCACTGTCGAAGTGAAGTAATCTGCCACTGATAACTACAAACCCCAAGGTACTACCAAATTGACTCTATATCTTTGTCCCAGAGCAATGAGCCATAGTCGATAGGAAAGATCTACTAGAAGGAAAGAATTAAGGCATCCTTCATTAATCTAGTGCAAGTGTAACCCGTAGGCCAATAATGTAGAAGGAATCAAATGAAAAAGATGTAGTAGCCCAACCGAAGCACATTTCTGGCATACACAAGATGTAGCTAGTGCATGATATAAACCCTCTGAACCAACCAATAATGAAAGTTGACACAGAGGCGAGGAATCTACCAATAGGGTCAAATGGAAACCAAGGCATTACACGAATCCCAATGTGTGATAATGAAAGTTGATGTTGAACACAAGGGAAACCACTCAGTTCAAGACCCATCATACTGATCGATGTTGAGCACAAGGTGACCTATCAATAATGAAAATAGGGCCAGGGTGCAGCTCTAGGCCTACCCTAAGAGCAATATGTCGTCGTTGATAAGGACAAGACCCACCAACAAGAAGTCAATGGAGACCTTCTCAAATCGGCACGAGCAAAGGACCAATATAATTGATGTGATGACAAACACAACACTGACAACCAGGGATGGCCGACTGAAAAATAGGTCAAGAGACACCGTAGAGAGGCCAACTCAGGCTTCCTTCCCTTGAACAAAAGCACGACTCGATGATGACTATATGGCAGCATATGATAAATCTATATAAGTTCATCATGCAGGAGGCAAGAATGAACTCTCCATATGATTGGAAGAGATAACCAATCGGAGGAGAACTGACTCAATAACAAGATTAAGGTGTACCTAAGTCCAACTAAATCCCGCCCAAAATGAAGGAGAGACTTTCTTTTGAGTGCTTTGTTCAAGGGTGACGCAATTGACTCTAGCTGCCAACAATATATGGAAATGTTGTCCCATTCCTGCTCTTTTTGGAATATATAATTTTTTTTTGCCTTCTTCTTTAATCTAGAAAAATAATAAAAGAATGTTATAGCATAGTGGAAAGAATGAGTGTCATAGAAACAGATGATCTAGTTCCTGGGATGGGAACAATCCTACGCTCAATGCAGGGAGGTGAAAATGGTCAAGGACACTCAAAGGGATGTTCCTTCCACGGGTCAAAGTATATGTCAAGTCATAAAAGTTAAGTGATTGCATGGTTGATTTTGCAGAAGACATGGTCAAATAAGTGGCTTAAACATGAGTCCAAGTGAAGCCAGCTCAAGGCCAAAAGGTGCAAATAATCAAAATGCAATGCAGCAGTGCAACTCAACACAAAGGAGCCTCTAGGGTATAAGGCCAGAAATAAGCGTAGAATCAAGGAGAATGTGTCTTCAATGCACAAGTCATGGTGGGACTAAAGAGGACTCCCAAGCCTACTCAGTATAATAGCATGGGAAACCAATGTCAGTGAGGTTCTAACTATGATGCCCATGTAAAAGATGGCTCTACCATCGCATCATGATTTTAAAAATCATTGAATGAACATGGTTTTCTGACCAAGACATGATGGGGTTGACCCTATGGCTAATGTATCGCTGAACAAAGGCTAGTATGCAAAATGAAATGGAAAAAATCGTTTTCCCTAACCTAGATGCCAGTGAGTGAATGATACCTGCCATGACGGGTTAGCGGTCATGGGACTGAAATAAGATTTCAAAGAAGTATCCAAAATATCTTTAAAAAAAAAACCATTCTCGACAATCCAAGCCCATGAGTCAAAAGATTCATGAGACAAAAAATCAAGTTTTGAGAAAAAAAATTGAAATTTCAAAGCTATATATTGACTTTTAGACCCACAAATTTTTCATTTCTATTTTGAAAAAAGTTGTGGATCAAAAAAGGAGCAAACTTGCCTCTAAAGAATTGGACCATTCAAATCACACCAAAGTTACCAGGTAACCCTCAAATCATTCTTGCAATGTTTTGTGATAGTTTTTAGAATTTTTTATTAAGATTCGACCATGGGAATTCATGCCAAAAAATCCAACTCTACGTACACGCGGGTTGGCTGTGATCAACCCGCATATACAACAGCCCTACACGCGACTGTGTGTAAAGGGAATCGATGTGTACATGAGTTGAAGTTCAAACACAAATCTAATAGTTGAAACTCATTTTTTTCAGGATGACCATCACATGGAGAGATAGAAAGAGAGAGAGCATACTACAATTGACAATGAGGTAATGAACAACCAAGATGCACTAGATGCATTGAGATGGTGCGGCTTGTTGAAATTCTTCAAAATGTCGAACATGAAAGCCAATACACACCTGCTCGAATTACTGATCCACTACTGGAGTGTAGAGGATGATGCCTTCATGATAGATCAGATTCCTCTAAGGATTGAGGTGGAAGACATCTATTTTATTACAGGTCTATCCCGAAGAGGGGAGGTTGTGCATTTGACCGGCAGGACAAGGAGTAGTCTTTCAGTAGAAGGCTATGTACATATATACTATCCTAGGCACCCGAAAAAGATTGGAAGTTAGATTCCAATCAAGCACATGGATAGTTTATCTCTGGGGATTATATTTTTTACCATTGCGAGGGTAAATAGATCAGCTTCACTGCATCAGGCTTCACGTGTGTCCATGAGCCTGGTAGTGGAATACCTAACCATGGTTTTTAACTAGTGCACACGTCTTCTGAACGTGAAGAGCCAGCTGACCTCCATTCAGAAGGGTTAGAAAAAAAACTTTGGATATGGGACTATTTTATGCTCCTTCTTCTTCGAGAAGGTACCTGGGCTACGTCCCAAAGTATCTGTCTCCATTAGAAGCTCGCGAGATCCACGGATTGGTAGATGGCCTGACTTGATGAAATGCCTTGTAGGTGGGAACGTGCCGAGGATGAATTTCGATGATGAGTTTTTCACTTGGTGGGACTAACAGATCATCACAGTCAACGACTACCCGTATGCTAGTATGGATTTCCAAGGAGATATAGACTTGGTGTTGCCACCAAGCGCAGCATGGGGAAACATAGGTAACAATTTTTTAAGTTCTTTTCAATTTTTAAGATTTTTTTCTTTTTTAAATATGAAATGAACTTAGAAATATTTTTTATGGGACAAAATACTAACAAAATGGCCATGTTCCAGATGTGGGTCTAGTGAGACCAGATGGATTTCTGAGGCACAAGCATCACATAACAGGTGCCGAAGAGGCAGCAACTGAGACAGAGAGGGTCTTATATGCAGTTCAAAGAAACTTGGTGAGATTGACTTACCAGGTACCGATGATAGCCATAGAGGATCTACCTGAGGATATGCAACACTGCGTGGTAGGCGTACCACGGGATTGGGTCTGCATACTTCGGCATATAGCCAATGCAGTAGTTAACTTCTTAGCCACTCATCTTAAATCAGGTCAATATAGACAGAATCGACATGATTATGGGCATTTAGTCCCAATTTTGTATATTATTTTTTGAACACTTTATGTATACACAGGCAGTTTTATGATATATCTACAAATCCAAATTTTTTATGTTTGCTTAATTTGATGAATGATTGATATGCCAATATAATGCTTGATTATAAATAGAGTCCGCTAATGAATTTTTAGATCGTGGAATGTGCACATATGTAATATAAACAAATGATCATTGCAACACTCTCACTCTCAAAAATTAGTGATATAAATAAGGATCCCGAACCCAATAAATGTTATTTAATTATGACATTACCAGTTGTGAGTCAAGATAAACTACCAATGAATCAATTCCATAAGAAATAGCTTCGGATAATAAATTAATGACGACAATATATTCAGAAATTTTATTTGAAGTAAGACAAATACATATTCGCCTTGACACCATCAATTAACCAGATGGATAAGAAATCACCCAAGTTGTGGAAGCAATATTCCGAGTGTGCTGACTAGCACCATCAGCGAATCCGAAATATATCAAGTCATCCATCAACACCTACCAAAGCATATCAAAAAAAATTTGATATCACAAAATTCCCGACAAATATTTACAAAAATACAATATATACAAACAAGCAATTGCTCAGCCGGAACCTAAGCAAAATACATCTTAAGGTAGAGCCCATCTGGGGGCTCTGCCAACTTATTCCTAGAGATGTTTATAGGTACAGTTCTTGAGCTAATAAACGTATGACCTTCGGTAGATAATTGTGCTGGAGCCAAAGGGTTTGAAACTATAAAAACATTGCTAGTAAGCAGATTAGAGAACCTGAATTCAACTTCATGCAATGGAGGAAGAAAATATGAACGATGATGTAACTCTTCCCAAGGTCGATCTACACCCGTCATCACTTCGAAAATTGGTTCTTCAGAAGGTAAAATTGTATCTAAGCAATCCAAAGCAGAAGTAGAGTCAAGGGTCCAAGCTGGAGCCACATCACCATCCTACTCCTCCTTTGAAAAAGAAGTGGGATGGTTGTCTGTAGATTTAGTGATAGATTCATATCTAAGTTCTGCTGCAGACATAGGAAATGTTATTCCACCAACTTGCCCTCCATCTAATGTGGTCGTAGATGAAGGTAAGGTCCAAGGGTCTGAAAAATAATGAGTTTGAAAGAACTCTTTCTGTGAAGGCTCCTTGGAGGATGAAATTGCATTGATTCTAGTTGTAGGAGGGGGAAGGTCAAATACACCCATTAAGGAAGAGTACATCCCAACTCCTAAATTATCTATAGTTTGATGGGGATTATCCACCAACGGAATGGTAGAATTTGAAGTTGTACGAGATTCACTCGAAGAATAATCTAACTGATCAATGTTAACAATTCTCCCCTCGTGAGGAAAACAAAGGATGCAGAATAGAGATGAAACTATGGCATCCATCTCATAAATCCAATTCCTTCCTAAGACGAGGTTGTAATCTAGGTTGGCATCAACAATTTCTACCTCAATATTAACGACCTTTCCTCCAACACATATAGGAAAAGCTGGGATAATTCTGTATGGATTATGAGAATGACCATCAAATGCTATTAAGAGAGTCGGTGAAGGAACATTTGAAGGTGATCCAATGGCCTTCCAACATGACATAGGCATTACGCATGTGGAAGCTCCCTCATCTATAACTATCTGAAAAATATTGGTTTTTCGATAAGTAGACTTTATCTGGAAAGAAATATGGTGAGGAAGTCTCTTTTTGACATTCAGCATATCAAAAGTGAGTACTAAAGAATTTTTTGGATCTACTACCCCAATTGTCGAAAGCAAAGCACTTCTCTGAGTAGGACATGACTGGAGTACCTCCAATGTAGACATAGCACAAGGAATCTGAACCAGATCTTCTACAATCGAGTTGTTTTGGGCTACCCTAGCATTAGGGTTAATAGTTGAGTGCTTTGCAGAACCTTTCAGTATCCGAGGTATAGACTCGGCAGAGGGTTGCTCAATATGAAGCGGGTCTATGATTTCGAGAACAGATTTTGCCTTAGATGTTTCCGTTTCACCATAATCGCGTGCTCATGTGGAAACGTCCACATGAGAGTTCATCATATAAACATTTGAGGAATTTTCCCCTTCTTGGTTGCCCCCTACAGAGGTACCAGCATTCGAGTTTGCACCAGCAAGTAATTGTTGCCCTCATGGAAAAGGGTTCGTCAAGACAACTTGGGAGCTAAAGGACCCTTGCTACACTAACAAGCACTAAGAATCTTGAATCTTAGGGCAGAGGTGAGTCAAATGATCTCCATTGCATAACTTACATGGAAATTTAACCTTCTTTTTGGACTCTTTTCTACCCTCACCATCACTGTTGTCGGGCTTGTTTGCATTACCCTTCCCTTCCTGGTTCTTCTTCTTAGCTCATCCCTTCTTCCTCCCATTGGATTGTTGATTTCCTTTGGGGTTAGAAGCCTGGACGAAATTAATGGAGGTAGGTTGGGAGGGCAAAGGTGTAGAAGGTGTTGCATGGTTAGAAGAAGAAGTTTGTAGAGACAACTGCTACAATTGGTTCAAAAGGTTCACCATATTTGTGTCAATTGATCCAACTATACCATTGGCATGAGGGCTTGGCTTTGGTTTGGCTAAATCAACCTTGGATCTAGGAGCATCAGATAGGATTTTCTAAAGAGTCCTAAACTGAGAATATATCAATTCTAATTGTTGGGCTTGAAAAATAGCCTGCTCTTTCAAATAAACACCGAAAAGAGAAACATCCTTGGAGATCTTAGGTTGTAAAGATTTGAGAAACCACTCAAGACGGAACTCTGGTGGAATTTCGGCTTTGATAAGCTTCTTTCTCCATCTCCATTCCTGGATATGATTTGAAATGTGCATTGCCATGTCTTGATGAAAATTGGCCAGAAGCTCAGTTCTGTCTTCATAGCGGACAGGCAACTGAAAATGTTTCAAAAAAATATTAGCCAAATCGACGAAAGAAGTAAAGAAGCCCCCTGGTAACTCTATATACCATTTGGCCACATTCCTTGTTAAGTTTTTCTAAAATAACCTCAACCTGATTTAATTATCTATCAGGGAGTTGGATGAGCACCATAAGTGGAATGTGGTCACATGGTCTCCCGGGTCTTCACCATTCTTCCCTTTGAATTTTGGAATATCCGATGGAAGTTTAGTTGGGACCAGAGGCCACACCAGATTGTACCTAGTTGGATCATTTGTCAATTTAGTCAAGTCTGGAAAATCAAGCGTGGCCAGAAAAGGAATTCATGGAGGACCTTGGGAATTCCATCCAGACTAGGCGAGGTTCCCGTAGGTCTCAAAAGAATGACCTGGATTTTGAAAGGTACTAGGTTTCCCGAAGTAACTCATAGAGCCTACTGAAAGAAAGGGTGATACTTGTGGTCCAACAAAATTCGGAGTTTGACCAACTCTTGCCGAAAATCCTTCGTAACTGATGAAGTTACCCCCTAACGAAGTATTGAAAGGAGTTGACAGCCCCTGTAAGGGTTCCAAGCATTAGAAAAGGGTGAAAAACTTTGAAATGAATTAACCGAGGAATATGACACATTTCCTTGTTGGCCAAAAAAATGATTCCCAGCTCTTATCCTACTAACCACAGGTTTTGTCCAACTCTAAAAGGGGTTACTACCTTGAATTGTAAAAGGAAAAGGCATTGACCCTACTATCGGATTGGAATGTGGTATATGACCACTTCCAAATGGGAAACCCTGAAAAGAAGTTGATCCACTCATCATGGATGTAGAGGTGGTTAATGGTATATTCAAAGGACCTATAGGAATACCTTGATAGGGCATTCCAAAAGGGAAAAATCCAAAACTGGATGCATTAGCTTGAGAACTTCCACTCGTCGACGGAACAAAAGTAGACCCTAATAAGGATGTGTTGGGAGTGTTATAAGGGATGGAAATAGTTCCTCCCCCTTGCACAGATATGGAAGTCTACAAGCTCACAACACTCATTGTGGATGTCATGCTTCTAGTAATGGTCATCGAAGGGATAGATGTATATGGACCTAGGCTCGAAGTCCTGTGAGTTACAGTTCCAACGTACAACAAAACGTCTGGATGATCAAGAGGGAGAGGAGAATTCGGAGCTGCAACCAACTCTGAAAGCTCTTGTACTTCAATAGTATCCTCCAACTAGAAGAGTACTCGAGAAAGAACTAGTGTGTTCCTCTCTAACTCTGTAGTAGTACCAGGTCTATCTTGTGAACTAATGCCCCCAAGCGAAGGATCAATCCCCGATGCGCGTGCTACCACTGGTTGAAAACCACTGGCAGAATCACTCCTACGCCTTCTAGGAGAAGGATCTGGACTCGTAGGTGAAAGCCCACGAAATCTCCAAGACCGTCTAGATGGTCGATTAGCCACTTTGAATTATTTTTATAAAATCTACTTAAAGACTCAAGAAAATTAAAAATCTAGGCCGACTAGGAGCACAAAACACTCACTAAAATGTCCCTAAAGATATCAGCAATCAAAAAAATTCCAAGTATTTCCACTCCAGGTGATTAGGACCATACACCAAAATACAAGAAAGTTAATAATAAGGGCCTTCTGAAAATAGACTGGGGTAATTACACCCCAGGCCTACTAGCGAAGGTATTAGAGGTAGTTACGCTGACCTCCAGACAATAGCCTTTGCCAGTGCAAGCCCCCATGCTTCGCAAGGGTGCCCTCTAGAAGAACTGCTAAATGCGATTCAACATCAACCTCAGGTGCCACGAGATTCCCCTTCGCAGCCACATGTGTGGATCCCTAGGATAGGCAACTATGGTCACCAACTCGTATCAGAAGCCGGGCGAAATAGTCATGAGATGGGATCCGACAAGTAAGAGAGGGGGTATCTCTCATCCTTATCTTCACGAACCCTCGTGCTTAACTCCCAGTAACAGAGCTTTCCTAGTCTTCCTAATGTTATTGGATTTCGTTCTTTAATCGAACTTATATGTTTCACAATTTAGAGCGGCCTTGGAGAGCTTACTCTCCTCTCGCCTAATCCAAAGCCCTAAATAAACCTAAACTTGTTGGTGTATTCTGATGACAATACAAAAAGTTCTATTTTATTTTATTAAGCACTTGATTTTAAATGGTTGTTCTTTTAAGTTAAAGGGATAAATGGAAATGAAACCAATGGTGTTTGTATGACGCAAAAGAAATTAATGAAAAAATAAATTATATGAATGCAATCGTTTGTTCTTTGATGAAAGGAAATTTTTACTTGTGTTCTACGAAACTTCTATAAAGCAAAAACTTTTTATTTTCTTTTTTTAAAGCACACTTCACACTCACAAAAACTAAAAATACTATTGATGCTTCAATAATGCAAAACTACCCTAATGCAAGGTGTACATGAAGATGCAAGTTCCTAGATTACTCTAAAAAGAATGAAAGAAATTGTTTATAACTTATTAATAAGCCAACTTAAGTGTTTGAAAAGAATACAAATTTTGAATACCAAATCTTTTCCAAACAAGAAGGACAAATCCAAAAAGATCACAATTCACTTTGAAAAAATCAAAAGAAACCACAATCAAACTTGGAAAAAGAAGACAAAAACAATGTTTTTTAAGAACTTTTATTTTTCAAGAAGCAATGAAAACAACCTTTCGGAAGCACTCTAAATGCCACCAAAGACTCAAAGACCAAAAGAAGAACACAAGGAAACTTTGCAAGTCACAAATTCAAAGACGAATGAAAACTTGAACAAAAAAGGGCTTCAACTTGTACTAAACGACCCAAAAGGCAGCAAAGAGCTTTGACAAACTAACCAAGAAGTCAAGAAAGAAACACTTTCAAATTTGTCAAAAAGAAACTTTCAAAAAGCAAGAAAAGGTGTAAGGCCACGAAATGACGTAAAGCAAAGCAAGTAGACCAATAATCAATCTTGACGCTAAGATTGAAAACAATCTATTGTTCTAGAGGACCAAAACAATCAAGAACCTCTATAAGAATTATTGTGTGTCATAACACAAATAATAAAACTCACTCAAAAGAGAACGTAGGCCAAAACTTTTCAAAGCGGAAGAGAATTCAAAAGAGTAAGCTCACTGAATCATGAAATTCTAAAGACAGAAAATGACCACTTAGAAACCAAACAGACCAAAAAACAAATCTTTCTTGGCAGAGAGATTTGAAAAACAATGCAAAAAATGGTATATGCAACTATGTTCAAGCACAGAGGCGTGTACACGTGTTTCTGATAAAGGAAACTCACATATATGTGAGTGTCACGCGGAATGAGTCGATCTTGCGGACAAGATAGACCTTCCTAGAATCTAATGAAGACCTAATGACAAACAAACCAACCAGACACTATCTTTCTCTAAATGCGCTTTATAAATAATGGCAAGCAAATGTGTTTAAGGCCTACCTCATGTCCAACGCAAGTTTGGGGATGCCTTTGCTCCTTTGATCCAAGTAAGTTCCTTTGTCGCAAACTTGCAAACACAAACAAGGCAAACGATTAAATAGCACCTAAATAACCAGTATTATAAAACATATTTAACATGAAAGTCAAGGAGTCCATGAAACAAATAACATGATATACTTGTTGAGAAAAATGAGCCTGATTGTATTAATTCAAAAGAAGAAGAACTTTAGAACCTTTGCCTTGACGCTGTACAAGCTCCTCCCAGGGTCCAACAAGAAGTCTCCTCTACTTTGACAAGCTTCACTCACTCCCCAATGAAGCCAAAAAGGTATGTGATCTCTCCTCTTAAGCTCAACTAGGAAGTCTTGATTTCATTAGCATTTACCCTAAAAAATGTTCAGCTTCTAACCTCCCTAGCCACTAACCCAATGCCTCAATTTATAGTGCAATGGAGGGAAGTTACTAGGTCCTCCTTCAAAGGGATAGAATCCTCCTTCAAAGGAATAGCTCCTCCTAACAAGGGATTAGCTCCTTCTCTTTTGGGATGCATGAATTACTTTCGAGCGAACAATCCACGTCAAAATTCCTTCTAGAAACATCTAGAATTAACCCAAAGTGAGTTTTTTAAGATAAAAATTGCGCCTTTTGACTTTCACAGGGGTACGCACCCTCCTATTTACATACAGAGCGTATAAGTACGCAGGTAATTTGAAGAAAGGGTGCGGGCCCACAGGAAAAAGTGAGAGAAAGTGCGGAACCAGAGTTAAATTGCTTTTTGATGTCTTTCTCTCATTTCCAAAGCTTATTTTGAAGAGATGAGGTCTGAGACTTGCTTAGGAGGTCAATACAAGTGATGATAGACCCATACTGACTACAAATAATCAAGGTGACGATATTTTTGTGTAACAGATTGCCCCCTAAAGTGCGAAGTCTATAGTAGATGAGGATTTCATTTATCATTTAGGAAGAGTGAAGTACTTTATCATTTCGAGGATCATCTCGCGGAGAGCCCGGTTGGAACCTGAAAAACAATTCAATGCAAAATATATATATGAGATCATATCATCGCTAAGGTAGGCATTCCCATGCTCAGATCAAAAATGACTAGGAAACTGAAAACTGACTAGAAAACTAACTACTGCTCTGATATAGGAATGATCTTGTAACACATCATAAGTATAGACACATGTGGACACAGTATGGACGCAACCATCTGTTTATGAATAGTCCATAATATAATGAATACAAAATTCCCCGCAACCTGGATGGTGGAAACTAGATCCAGGGTCTTCATTTCTACGTCCTGAAATAGTACGATTCTATCCATGCGAATGAATGTGTCGAAGTCGAACATGGTAGAAACCACTTGATTACCAGTCAATGATGTAAATTGTTAACAAGTGTGAGAGAAACCACCAATAACGACAATGGCTCTCAAAGTACTCAGCACAATCCATGAAATGTGATAAGATGTGTTGATGTCGAACATGTCACGGAATCCTTTGATCAAAGTCAATGATGTAAAATATCGTCAAAGGCAAGAAAACTGCCATTGAGGCATGCAGATCCCAAGGTACTGACAATTCCTAGATCATCTTTCTAGAAAAAGAGTCGAAGTCAATAGAAAGAGATCCATCGCAAGCAAGCTACAACACGAAATCATAGATCAATTTGAAGAAATTTAGTTGCAAGAACTGACTCAGGGATGGTCAAGATGGATGGCAGATGAATGGCTTATTTGCACTGACCTCTTGAACACATAACGACACAACAGATGGTTTGGTGACAATTGACCCAAAGTTAATACCCAGAAACCGGCTGAAGACTTTCAATATGGTTCGATCAACTATTAGGCAAAGGATTTCCCAACCCAGGTGAATGAAAGTGTCATGTTCAAGAGTGGTTACAAAGTATGACAAACAGATTCATTTTTATCTCTTTTTCCCCCACCATTTCTGGCAAGTACCTCTTTATTTTTTACAAGCTTGAGGAGGATAACATATGCTTGATTATAAGATCACCCTTCGGGTGAGTCCAACTTAGTTTAAATTCGAACCCTAAGAAGGAGTGGTCTGTTCCTGTTTGTAATTGAACATGTCCTTTACTGTCGAAATTTTAACGAGTCCAATATAGGAGAAACTCGGTGTTTTTCATTTTTAGAGAGTCCGAAAAAACTTAAGAAAACTCCAGGGTTGACTTTTTCGTAAATTTGTGTCTCCCAAACCCGAAAAAGTATAAAATAATACTTGAGAGAACCGCTTGATCTTTTACGACCAAGGAGTACTTTTCGTCATTAATGTCTTTGATCCGAAAAAGTAAAAAAGCTATCAAGGACACGTCGTTTTATAACCAATATCGAATTTGAAACGACAAAAATCCGGCAATATTTTTATGTTTTTACGGTCGGAAAAGAGCTGTAAATGGACCATCTTTTAATTCTGTTTTAACGAGCTTAAAATAAAAACTCAGCAATCTTTTCATGTTTTAGGAGTCAGAAAAGAGCTTAAAAGTGACTCTAGTTGAAAATGATAGGTTTCGCCTGAATAATCCGTTATCTTGCACAAAAACACAAACATTACTCATACCTGTTTGAAATGGATAAAAATGTCGCAAGAATACCTTTTCAAAGTGAAACATAAACAAATTTGCAATTTATTTACTCAAAAAACTTATAAAAAGGGCCTTTTACCATTCATTGTTACCGTTTGTGATTTGGGTGAGAAAATAGTGCTTTTGCTCAGAAAACTTCCCGTGAAGATTGCGGAAAATCCAACCATCGGAATCGAATGTCGTCTTCTCCAGGTAATCCACATCGTCCTATTCTTCATTTTTAACTGTTTAAATTTTCATTTTAGTCTTTCACTTGATTTTTTGGGAGGGTTTTTAGGCATAAAACCCGCGCTCGGGGTACGCAGGTTCACCACTGTGGACCTGTGGACCCCAACTTTTTCTCCATTGGAAAAAAGCTCGAGGTTTGACCCTTCCGTGTAGACAAAGTGCAGTCCCACGCACTGTGTCTAACAGGTAGGGTGCGGTCCCCGTCGCGAGGGTTTTTAACCCAAAATTCCTCAAAAATGGACCAATGAAAACATTTTCTAGCATTCTAATTCATCTGTATGCTTGATGCAGGTAGTACGTCATGCTAGATTGGCGCGAACGAGAGCATGAGGCCATGGATGCTGCCACATGGAATCATCAGCCTTCGCTTGATGCTTTGAGGGTGTGCGGCTTGTACAAATACTGGGCCATTCCTGGCATGAGGGCTCAGGTGGATTTCTTACAATGGATGGTTGACAGATGGAGCGTTCAGGACTAGTGCTTCTTTATTGGCGGCCACCAGATCGAAATCAAGCCGGAAGATATATATTTCTTCACTGGTTTGCCTAAGAGAGGCGTTGAATTAACTCTATTCAGGACTAGGGTAGGTGGCCAGTCTGTCGACAGCCTCCGGTTAGAGTACTGCAACCACCAGACTAGAGACAAAGGGATAGATATAAAGACCATATCCCGTCCTGAGCTCATGGTGATTGCATTCACTGTTACTAGACTTTGCGGAGCTGCCACATTACATATTGCCACCGGATCCCAGATGCGTATGGCAGTTGATTGCTTCCAAGGCACCATCTTCAACTGGTGCGATGCTGTGTTGGCCAATGTGAAGGGCTAATTGACCAGGGCCAAGAACAGACGACTTAAGACTTTTGGTTATGGGGCTTTAGTCGTGAGTTTTATCCTGGAGAGGATTCCTATGCTGATCCCACAGCACCTTACTGTTGGAGCTGGGCTTCCTCAAGAGCCCAAACTGATGCGATGGGTCACAGTTATGGCTCGTCATCCTGATGAGGGGACCGAGGTCGTTCGGTTCAAACCTGAGTATTTCCAATGGTCGGAGAACCAGGTTTTTTCTATTCAGGACTTCCCTTATGCTGGGATTGATTTTTGTGGAGACCCAGACATGGCTCTTCCTCAAGGAGAGCAGTGGGACGACTCAGGTAAAATAATTTTTTCAACATTTTCCTAATTTTTTTATTTATTATTTTTATATCGTCCCAAAACTGATAGTAAAAATTTCAAAATGCAGATGTGGGCCCACAACGACCAACCGCTCTCCGGCCTTATGAGAGAAAACAACCAGTTGCACCGGCTCCAGCCCCACAGTACGAATCAGCAGAGACTTTGGCCGAGTTGGAGAGCCATCTAGAGTGCCTGACAGGGGACATTCCCGAGACGAGCATAGACGACATCCCTCGTCGACTTCAGCGCTATGTGATTGGAGTGTTGGCATTATGATTCTGGTATGGATCTATGATACAGGTGTTGTACTTGATGGCAACTCACTCAAGTGGCAATGGTCTGTTCAGTCTCTCAAAATGATGGAAATTAAGAGGCTCACAAGTGAATGGTTCAAAAGGTGCGGACCCGCAGGTTACCCATACAGGAGGTGCGGTCATACCCGCAGGTTACCTGTTCAGTAGGTGCGGACCCCAGTGCAAACACTTCAAGGCAGTAAGGCGTGCTCATGTGGGGTTTCTTATGTTTGGCTCGTGGTATTTAGCCCGCCGTTCTTGATTCTATGGTTTTGGCCCGTGGTACTGCTTTATATTATATGCTTTTAGGCCCCTTGTATTGGTTATCTATGGTATTGATCCATGATTTTAGGAAAAGCTTGCCTATATAAAGTAAAGGAGATCTCTTGGATAAGTATCTTTTGCAAGCTGAATATCTTAAGATCGGAAATATCGGGTTATTGTTCAGTGAAGTTAAAAGCGAATCTATGAAGGATAATCTCTTGAGCGCATGATCAGATCTGAGCATCTGATTATCGGTGGCACACTGGGGGACTGCTAGTTTGGCCCTAATTAGAGGTACGTGGGTGATTAACGGTGCAAGTGCGTGGGTACACTGATCAGAAGAAGGCGAAGTGCGTGGGTATGCTGATCATACGAAGGTGAAGTGCATGGGTACGCGGAGCAGAAGAAGGCGCAGTGCGTGGGTACGCAGCGTGACAGAAGTTCAGGTGTGTAGGCACAGTGAAAGTACGCGGCCTTTCAGAAGCAGCAGGTGCGTAGGCACGCGACGCAATAGCGTCTGTGGGTGCGTGGCTACTGTAGCAGTACGTGGCGTGATAGTATCTAGGGCTGCGTGCCTGCAGTAACAGTACGCAGCTTGATCGAAGAAATAGCTCGTGGGTACGCGGTAAGGTAGAAGGGTCTCTGCGGGTAGACGCAGGGGATCAGAAGGTGAAGTGTGTACGCCCGCAGACCAGAGGAAGAAAAACTGCGTATCTGTCTTAAGATCTTTTATTGGCTGAATTTTTCTTATTGATAAGGTGTTCTGGGTTTAGTTTACTGTTACTGTTGATCTGGTTATTGCAGTTGACTGGGTGATTTACTTGTACTTGATGATCTCTTGATGTTTATGGATCCAGTTTGAAAATTCATGAAAAGTGGTCCTTGAGAGAAAAGAAGTAGGGGGTTGTAGCTCCCTTCCAGGAGAAACTGGAAAACGAGAGAGAGTTGTAGCTCTCTGCAGGTTGCAGCCTCCGTACTGGTAAAGGACTGCACCATTACAAAATCTTTGTAAAAGAAGTTTCTAATTTGAAAGAAGATAGAGACATATTGCAGCAAGTGGTTTTCACCCACATTGGGTTTCCACCTTACATCCGGTGTTCTTTGGTGTGACTATCTGTATTCTTTGTTCATGCTCATTATTTTATGGTACTGACATGCAAAAATAATTCAAAGTGTAATTAAGGAAGATTTATTAAAAGAAATAGATAATACTGATTCACCCCCCCCTCTCAGTATTATTTCCAACAATTGGTATCAGAGCAAGTCCTTCTGAAGGAGCTTGATCGCTTGAAGGAAGATCCATCATCATGAGCAACTATGAGAGGGAAGCATGGATCAGGCCACCAATTTTTGATGGGACAAACTTCGTATATTGGAAGGTAAGAGTTACTGCCTATCTTCAATCTTTGGGTACTGAAGTTTGGGACATCATAGAAACAGGGTATACTTTTCCATCAGCTACTCCTACAGATCCAGCAGAGAAAAAGAAATATGAAACAAATGCAAAGGCAGTCAATACTCTTCTAGGATGCCTATCTCAATCAGAATTTGTGAAAGTTATGCAGTATAAATCCGCAAAAGAAATATGGGACAAGATCGTTCTGAGCTATAAAGGAGATGATCAGGTAAAACGTGCAAAACTTCAAACCCTCAGGATTGAGTATGAAAATCTCAAGATGTATAATGATGAAAGTGTAGCTAACTATTTTCTCCGTGTAGATGAGATTGTTAATTGTATACAAAATTTGGGTGAAGAAATAAGAGAAGCTGTTGTGGTTGAAAAAGTTCCGAGATCTCTTTCACCTAGGTCTGAATCTAAAGTTTCTGCTATAGAAGAAAAGGAAAATCTCCAACATCTTAAAATGTCACAACTGCATGGAATTCTAACTGCTTATGAAATGGGGAAAGGAGGTCCTTCTGACAGGAGAGAAGCTGCTTTCAAGGCGTCAGGAAAAGGAGAGTACTATGAATCAGGAGAAGAAGAAGAATCAAATTTTGTCAGAAATCTTCAACGAGGTACTGGACGATTCAGAGGTAAGCTTCCCTTCAAATGCTTTGCTTGTGGAAGAGTAGGTCACTATGCTGCCAAATGTCCTCATAAGGATAAAGATCGACAAGGGAAAGGAACCTATTAGATGGAACAAGAAACAGAAAGCAAATAAGAAGAGCTACGACACTCATGAAGACAGTGACGGTCTATCGAATAGTGATGAAGATGAACGAGGTAATGACTATAAACTTTTGATGGCATTTGAAGATGATGATTACATGGATGCTATAGATGTGGATAGTTTTTATGAAAAAATTTCTAGACTCAAGACATGTATAGAAGAAAAGAATATGATCATTGATACTCTACAATTTCAAATTGATGAAAATGAAAAATATCTTGAAAAGTTAGAGGGTGAAATTGTTGGTATTAGGAAAGAGATTGAGAAAACAAAGGTTATTAATCTTAAGTTTGTCAAAGGATACGAAACTCTGGATGAGATCATCAATGTACAACGTTCTCCACTAAACAAGACAGGTCTGGGGTATAATGGAGAAACCTCTCAAGCATCCACCTCTAAGAGTTATCTTTATGCAGCAAGAAGGAATGAGCAAAAGCTCAATGGAGATCACCAGGTAAAGTAGGGACGAATTACATCTAGAGCAAACAAATATTATCAGGTGAACCAGGGGCAATCCGTCTTTAAGGTGAACAAAAGCTACAACCAGCCACAGGTAAAATCTTCTGAATTTGTTTCAAGAATGGATATCAATAGAAATTACAATCATGTGGCCAGTAGATTTGATAACCCAGAGGTTTCTTCAATGGACAGTGTTTCTCTTGTCATAAATTCGGTCACAAAGCAACTTAATGTGTTGCATATAAAACAATCATGACTAGAGAAGCTCAAAAACAAAGAAGTATGACTGGGATTACAAAGAGGACCTATAACAATTTTTCGGCTCTTGAAAATGAAGTTGAATGTTCTATTTGCAATAACTTTGGTCATGAAGATTCTGAATGCAGGAGCAGGTTTCAGCAGACAAAGGAACAACCCTCAAACACCAAAACATGGAGAATAAAGGAACCACAAACAGAAAGATGTGGGATAGCCTTTTATGCAGAGGGACAGAAAATCTATGGTACATCGACAGTGGATGTTCAAAGCATATGACAGGTGATAAAGACAAAATTGAATCATATTCTGCTTTAGAAAAGGGGAAGAAAGTTTCTTTTGGAAATGATACGCCTACAGCTAGAAAAGGAAAAGGCACTGCTCAGTTAAAGGAAAAGGTCAAAGCTGGAAATGTTTTGTATGTCGATGGATTGAAGCATAATCTTTTGAGTGTCAGCCAGATGTGTGATCAAGGAACCAAGGTAATATTTAGATCAAATGGATGTCGGGTTCGTGATCTTGATACAGGTGAAATACTGATCAAAGGTAGAAGAACTCTAAATAATCTATACATATTTGAAGAAAGACAACAACAATGCTATTTAAGCAAGGATGATGAACACTGGTTATGGCACCGAAGGTTGGGGCATCTAAGCCTTTCACAAATAAGGAAAGCATGCAAATACCAGGAAGTTCATGGTCTTCCAGATATCAAAATTCCAGACAACACCATATGCAAATCATCTCAGTTTGGAAAGCAAACCAGAACTAACTTTTCGGAAAAGGAAGGATCAGCTAGCATGCCTCTTGAGCTAGTTCATACAGATGTTTGTGGTCCTTTTAGGAAAAGGACACCTCGAGGAGAAGAATACTTGATACTGTTCATTGATGATTTCTCCAGGTTTGTTTGGTTAGGTCTTATGAAGCACAAAGATGAAGCATTCGAAAAATTCAAATCTTTCAAAGCCTTGGTTGAAAATGAACCAAGTTTCAAAATAAGAGCCTCAGGTCCGACAGAGGTGGAGAGTTTACCTCAAATGAATTTTTTGATTTTTGTGAAGAACATGGGATAAGAAGGGAATTCTTTACAGCTAGAACCCCTCAGCAAAACGGAGTAGTGGAAAGAATGAATAGAACAGTCCAACAAATGGTGCTATGCTTGATGAGTCAGGAACTCCTGCAACTTTCTGGGGTGAAGCTGCTCATGCTGCGGTGGTTATTCTCAACAAAACAAATATCCGGGTGAACAGCACTCAAACTCCTCATGAGCTCTGGAATGGTAAGACTCCTTCGATAAAGCACTTCAAAATCTTTGGGAGCAAATGCTATATTAAGAATACTGATGAGCAGCTTGGCAAACTTGAACCTAGAGCAGATGAAGGCATTCTTCTTGGTTACTCTCCACATAGCAAAGCATACAAGTGCTACAATAAAAGAATTGGCAGAATTATTGAAAGCATTGATGTAGTGGTTGATGAGAAGGGATACATCCCTAGACAAGTACATCATGAAGACATCGAAGAAGATGAAGGCTGCCCTCAACAACAGAATGATGAAGAACCTCAAGAAGAACCAGAGGAGCAGACAAGAATAGAAGAAAAGACTCCATCCAGATATGTTCAGAAGAATCATCCAGAATCTCGGATTATGGGGCAGAAAGAAGCAGGTGTACAAACAAGAAGAACAGTTGCAGAAGCCTCAAGCTATTTGGCATTACTCTCCTCTACTGAACCACAAAATGTGAAAGAGGCATGCAAAGATGAATGTTGGATAAAAGAAATGGATGAAGAACTTGAGCAAATCTAAAGGAACAACACTTGGGATCTGGTTCCTAGACCAAAGGATAAGAATGTTATCGGAACAAAATGGGTCTTCAAAAATAAATTGAATTAAAATGGAGAAGTAATTAGAAACAAGGCTAGGCTTGTTTGTAAAGGGTATGCGCAGCAAGAAGGAATAGACTTTGAAGAAACATTTGCTCCTGTTGCAAGACTTGAGGCCATCAGAATGTTCCTTACTCTCTCTAGTTTTCAAAACTTCAAATTATTTCAAATGGACGTGAAATCGGCCTTTCTGAATGGGGACTTAGAAGAAGAAGTGTACATTGAGCAACCAGATGGTTTCATCCTTGGGAATGATCCAAAACTTGTATGCAGACTGAAAAAGGCTCTCTATGGTCTTAAACAAGCTCCAAGGGCTTGGTACTACCGATTGGACAATATCTTCATCAACAAGGATTTTCAAAAGGATCAGCCGATAGCAATCTTTATGTAAAATTTGAAAATGACAAATTGCTAATACTTGTTGTGTATGTAGATGACATTATCTTCGGCAACAATGAAGATGCTATGAGTCAAAATTTTGCCTTGGTGATGCAAAAATAATTCGAAATGTCCATGCTTGGAGAACTGACATACTTTCTTGGGTTGCAAATCCAACAAAATGAAGGCGGCATCTTCTTATCTCAAACCAAGTATCTCAAGCATATTTTGAAGAAATATGGCTTGGAAGATGCAAAACTAGTATGTACTCCCATGGTTACAGGATGCAGTCTCAGTGCAAATGATGAATCAGCAACTGTGCATCAACCAACCTACAGGTCTATGATTGGAAGTTTACCTTATTTGATAGGTACCCGACCAAACATCATGCATGCAGTGGGAATAGTTGGGAGATTTCAGGAAAATCCAAAGGAAAATCATCTTCAAGCAGTGAAGAGGATTTTCAAATATCTTCAAGGGACTCAAAACTATAGCTTATGGTATCCTAGAGATACAGATCTCACACTTCATGCTTATACAGATGCAGATTGGGCCGGAAGCATGGATGACAGGAAGAGCACAAGTGGTGGAGAATTCTTTATGGGTTCCAGATTAGTATCCTGGTTCAGCAAGAAACAGAGTTCGATTGCCTTATCTATAGCTGAAGCGGAATATGTGGCAGCTGAATCTTGTTGCACTCAACTCCTTTGGATGATGCAGACCTTGCAGGATTTTCAAATCACTTGTACACCACCTATCCCCATCTTATGTGATAATACAAGTGCAATCAGCATTTCAAAAATCCTGTCATGCATTCAAAGAC
>APFE030585405.1:0-14176 GCA_000404065.3 Pinus taeda | reverse complement strand
AAATAGCATTGTTGTAGTAAAGATAAAACTGTTGTTTGTGAAAAATCAGCTTGCTGGAATTTTCTGAGTGAAAAATCAGCAGACTGTAATTTTCCTCCTTGCTGTCCCAAACTGCACTTTAGCACTCAAGCTCTGATACCATGTAGAAATTTCTCATAATTTCACCTTATTTCTCCCATATAGTTAAATGCCCTTTCCCATATCCATACATTCAACAACTAAAAAAATAAATTTTTGCTGAAAACACAAATTCTGGAAATTTTACAGAATGCTGGAAAATGCAGAAATAAAAAAATCAGCAAGTACAAACAGTCATTTAACACATTTGAACAGTGATTTTTGGTCAATGTGACCCTGGAAAAACCCCCTACAACTCTGGGGGAAAACCAGTTCGAGAGCTCTTCTTTATTTCTGAAAATGCATTTTTTACAGTGAGAAATATTCAGCAAAAAATCAGCAAACCACTCCTCAATTTCTGTGCAAACCAGCTGTACGAATTTCTAGAAAATTGTGCCAAAATCAGCCTTTCACTGTGTGCTGAATCAACTATACAAATCTGCTCAACTGCTGCCTTGGAATGTGTGCCAAGCTGCTGTCTTCTTCTCCTCCTTGTCCAGAAATCTCCCTTGCTCTCTTGCTCTCTTCTCAATTTGCTCATGAAATAATGAATGACCTCTTGCCTCCTTTTCCTCCTTTAATCTAATCCTAAGTGACTTTTGGGTAAACTCTAAATCCAATGGTTGAAATAGATTGAGATCTAGGGCTGAGATTAAATGCTCATTTAAATCTCACTTTTTATTTTTTAACTCACCCCACTTTAATAAAATGCTCATTTAAATCTCACTTTTTATTTTTTAACTCACCCCACTTTAATAAAGACCCACTTAGTCATTTATTTCCAAAGTCACTTTTCCTTTCTAATTTTAGATTAACTTTATTAAGGTCACTTTAAAATTAGGCTTTAGTAACTTTATCACTTAAAGTCACTTTTAAATTAGATTTAACTTTATAATAATTATAAAGTTACTATAGGAGAAAAATTAAATTTCTTTTGGACACTTCCCTAAGCCAAAGATCAAAGAGAACCACCTATCCTCCGTACCAAATTTCAACAAAATTTCAATTTCAATTATATTCCATGTTGTATTTAAAAAAAATTATAAATTTCATAAACTAGATGTACTACTAGGAATAATACAAACGATGATTTTTTTTGGAAAATGAACCTAAGCATATCTCAACATATTGAACACACAAAATCCTAAGGTCCGCAAGGTGGTACTATTGTTTGTTAACGCAATGGTTGATTAGTTGAAGGCTTCATACGTGTGATTGTCCGACCTTACCCTCCTCAATAGGGCATGTTGTGTGGGAGTGTGTGCGATGTCGAGAAAGAAAGCATGCAATTTTAAAGATATCATTTGATATATATCTCAAACCACTAATTGATGCAATTTTAAAGATATCATTTGATATATATCTCAAACCACTAATTGAGTAGTACTACCTGAGAACCATGCTAGAAGGAAAAATAATCGTGCAAACAAATGAATATAATATTATTTTCTTGAAAAACCACATGAGTCACCCATCCTCTATGTTTCATCTGCATTGCCTAAAGTATGTTCTCCACTAACCAATCCCAAACATTGCCACTATAGTCATTCACTACACAAAATAATGTTATATATGAGATCACGAGGAAAGAGTGAATAACAACTATACATAAAAATAAATTAATCATACACACACATTCTCGCCCTAAGCTAATGTTATAGCAGCCACAACCATGAACAATAAGCCTTAAAAATGTGAACCCCAGTATAACTTTTCCCTTTGTTTTGTATCAAAGTTCTCGAACAATTTCAAACCTCACACTCATTAACAAGATCATACTACTAGAATATATCGTTGCCACTATACCACTGTAGTTGCTCACTATACAAAGTGAGATTAATATAGTTGAAATGAGACCACATATAAAGCACATAATAAATTGAAAAAGAAGCAAATGGAGTCAAAAAGGAACAAAACATATTTGTGAGTGAAGTGCATTGTGTATAGTTAAGGTGATTCACCTTCATTTATGAATGATACTCTGCATCTCATCTCTTTCATTTCCTCCCCAGTTGCATTTATTTCCTTCCTTTCGCACACCCAATAAACAAAACCAAGACCAAACTATAAGAAATCAGAAAAAATGCAAAACAAAAGAAACAAGTACAACATAAACCATGGCCATGTTCAAACTAGAATAAAAAATAAAAATAAAACATGTAAACAATGGCAAACAAAAAAATTGAAAATTTGCAAGCTTCCCTTTCGATTAGCTCTGGGTACACAAGAACACAATATGAAGGGCTCATTTCATCAAATTTTCACACTGAACCCATCAGAAACTTTGAAGCTCAAACTCTATAATAATAACTATAATAACTACATCAACCAACAATCAGTCAATCTGAACAGTTAGACCACTATCAACAGAACATTGTGTTGAACCCAAAAACCTGTATCATCATTCAAAACCAACTGCAACCTCAAAAATCATACATCAAAATGCATACGATACTTTAATGAACCCAACCTGCGTGTATACGCCACTTCCAAGTTTCTAATCGGTCCAGTGTGAAAATTTGATGAAATGAAGCCTTCATATCAGTGTGAAAATTTGATGAAACGAAGCCTTCATATTGTGTTGTAGTGTCCTCTCTTCCGCTGAAAGGAAAAAACGTGGGTTGACTAAGGTTAAAATAAAGACAGATAGTAATGGTAAGCATAATTCAGAACGAATAATTATTCTTAATACTAAAAAAACCTCATCTTAGAGTTTGTTATACAAGGATAAACACTCCATTTTGTATTCCACTTAATTGTGTTCACCAGATGGGTGTGGGTATGTGATAAATGATAAGTGATAATTCTGGCAAAGATGGTGTGGGTATGTGATAAATGATAAGTGATAATTCTGGCAAAGATGAACCAGACTTCATCTTGATTGGAACTGGATCAGAGCTCTGCCTCTGTGAGGCTGCTGTAAGAAACTCAACAAAAAGAGAAAGGAAGCTAAGAGTGGCCTCCTTAGTTTGTTGGGAATTGTTGACAAACAACAGCAAGTATATAGGGATGTCATTCTTCTTCCAAGTGTTGAGAAGAGACTGAATGCTGAAGTTGGTTCTCCTCTGGGATGGAGAGAATAGGTGGGCTCTAAGGGGCTAATATAGGCTATAAGAGATTTTGGAGCTAGTTGAGCTTTTGAGAAAATGGGATTTACAGAAGAAAATGTAGCAGAACTGGCTAAGTCTCTCTCATAAGGTAAGGTGAGGCTAAGCCTCTGCAGGCAGCCCAGTTTTGTACAAGAACATACGCCCTCGATTAAAATGAGGGATGTAGGTTTCCAGGATCAATAAGGAGACTATTACAGTACTGAACAGCAGCACTCCAATCTCTGAGTAGCGATGACTCATGATAGCCACTTGTCCTCACTCCAGATTCATTTTGTAATAGTTTGTTCTATACAATCTTTGAATTTTGCACATATTCCACATATTCCAGGGGAATCCATTATTTGTGGTTCATTATTTGTGGTTGTTAACTATGTTTGAGTAGCCCTTCCCTAAGAAGTGAATGACAATTGCTAAAGAGACTTGCTGCAGTAGGAAAAGGTCCATTCTAGGCACTTTTCTGGGCAGCAGACAGCCTGGAGATGAAACTATTTGTCAAGATATTCCCTCGTTGTATTAATCAGTATGGAATCATGCTTTGAGTATGGGGCATCCACTTCTCTTTAAGGGCATTCATTTGTTTTCATGTTAAAAGAACGATGATTGGGAGTTCTTTGGCAAAGGATCCTGGCGTCATTACTGCTCTAGGAATTCGGTTGGATTGTTATGGAACACAAGCACTTAAATTGCAAAATGGTACAATTTGTGTCCTTGGCTTGGGATCACCTGTATACATTTTGGAAGCCACTGAGGTAACTTCAGGAAAAGAAGTCTTTCCTGTAGAGCACACCTTTATTTCTCTGGGTATCCAGATTAAATCAAGCATTGTTTGCAACCCTTCACTCAGCACCAGGCAGCCATTGTCCCTGTTAGAAATTGAGCATTCAGGATTCCTGTCTACAGTTGGCCTCTCAAAGCTTATATACTACTGCTACATGAGCTAGATTTGGCAACATCATCATGAAAATCACTCTTGTTACAGCTCCACTCAATGTAGTAGATTTCACCTAATCACTAAAGCAGGAAACCTGTTTATTAACCAGAGATATATATATTATTCTGTTCAATTCTGCTTTACAATCTAGGTAACAGAGGGAACAACGACTTGTTTTCCTTATCTTCACATTAGGATTAAGTTACCGGTGCCTTTCACATAGCACCCAGTTTTTGTATCACAGATACAATGGACTTGAACCTTGAGTTGGGCACTAGAAATATCTCTGCACTTTTGATGCTAATGTCAAACCCATTGGGAGGTTCTTCTAAGAAAATTGCATCCATCTTTGGGATAAGATCCAGTTGAAGCATTAATTCTGGTTGGAGGTAAGAAATTTGGCCTAAGTATCACCCTTACATAGTGTATTGGTTATGGAAATCCTTCATGCTGGAATTTTGTATTGTAGGTTTGGCACAAGTTTGTAGTTGTATCGGGTTCTACTCCTTGCTAAGAATCTATTCTAGTCCTTACTAAGAATCGGTTCGATTTAATCTAGAAGCATGTGCTCCTGATTCCATTCTGGAATCCTTCGTAGAAATAGAACAAATTGATGTGATACATGAATTGGAAAGCCATCCATGGAGTGCTATATTAAAATTGGGATTCACAAATATATTTCCTACTATACCAGATGGCATATCCTGTTGCCACCCTCATTCTTAAGTATGGTCACAGTCCTATTATGAACTCCGTTAATCATAATACCAAGACCAAGTAAAGGTCCTTCCAAGTTGAATAGTTCTGCACGGCAAGCTCTTTGTTGAAAAAACCCCACATATGTATGATTATTTTAACATATTAATTATCTTCACCCCGAGGCCCAGTGTTGAAACATGGGCTCTGATACCACTCATAATAATCCTCCTTCAAGAGTCAAGGAGTGACAATCATTTTTTTTAAATAATAAATTCTCATAAATTCATGTCTAAATTCAAATTTTCAAATGCATTCAACATAATAATTTAATATCTGGTCAGCTGCACAGATCTAGATCCCATTGTATTAAAGCTCTTACCTTTTATCCAGATCTGCATTTGTTTGATCAGAACAAAAGGCAGATCCTTCTGCCATTGTCTCCCTGCTTCTGATTTGATGAAAAACAGTGAAAGTTTCACCTTAAAAGCAGATTCTCCTAACACTATCTTACTGCTTTTGATTTGATGGAAATTACTGCTTTTGATTTGATGGAAATTACTGAAAGCTACAGCTAAAACATCCCTGGACTAAGAATAAGATATGGGATCTGACCAGCAAATGTTGATTAAGTTACAGCCAGGGCTTGTTTCTGAGGTCACCAAAACCAGAAGAACACTCGTTGGATCCATTCCAACACAATTTCCTTTAAATCCAACATAAATAAAAAGCTTGGGTTATTTAAATTTGCAACGTTTAATGGGGAGGATATTTGTAGCTAGTTTAAGAATGAATACAAGGCCAATAATTTATGTCTAAAAGGCTCTAAAGAAAGGGGGCATATTTAATCTGGTGCACCAGAAACAATAGATTGATATGGTGAACCTCACCAACTCTCTCAACCAGTGGATAACTGTAAGGAAGAGTCCACCATAACTTATGGCTGATACACATACTTTGTTGAGGTAGACTTTAAACAAATGGAGCGAGGTAAGGTAGGCCCTTTTACTATTGGTGCCAAGGCAGCGTTTGCTTGAAGGGAATATTTTCAATAGTGGAAAGAGAGTGCAAGACCCAATTCACATGTTACTACACATTATATCAAGCTACACAACGGTTTGTTGTCAGTGGTGGAAAAGGAGGGCTGTGTGTTACAACACGCCCTGTGTTTAAGTAATGATTACATGCACACATTATCCAACCACAATACGCAGTATGTATTTGTGACAATGCCTTTTTCCTGTGATTATGTACTCATAACATTTTTCTGTTAACCCACCACATTCTACCCATTAACGTGACCAAGGTTGCACCCTATCTCATGCCCAATATTGAAATAAATGACAACACATATCCCCATGCCTAACCATAAACATTCAGTGACCATACGTTGTGCCCACATGTAAGTGTATGTAGCAACTTGACATTATAAAGATGTATTTTGCTCAATGAGGACACAAGGGCCGCATAATTCAGGTGATCACGTATCAAACTCAATGTGGAGTTGATTGGATCCACATGACACCAAGAATAATGACAGCGTGTTATGTAACCATATAGTTAAACTAACCCTATCATGGTCAGCAAATTCATATCACCAATTGGTACTTTTTGCAACTAATAAAAATTGCTATGGTGGCAGCATACATAACATTGCAACACCTTATGAAGCACGGGATAATAGTGTAATTGGCAAAGGAATCGTGCAACGAAATTATTACCAGCTTCTCATCTTTACTATGTGCATGTGAGGGCTACTATATTAATCGAATGCAATGCTGAGCTTATACCAATCAGACTTATGCATAGAGCCATAGTGCCAGCAACGAAATTATTACCAGCTTCTCATCTTTACTATGTGCATGTGAGGGCTACTATATTAATCGAATGCAATGCTGAGCTTATACCAATCAGAGCTTATGAATAGAGCCATAGTGACCTCAGTTAATAAACTAGTCAAAAGGTTGATATAGCAGAGTTGATATGACACAGGATTTCATGGCTTCCAGTATTATGTAACTAGGCAAATCCTTTAGGAAAGAACGCATAACCCACTTCTACTTGTCATCCATGCCATCCTGTAACTTGGTGCAGATAGGTAAGTTGGAACCCTTTAGATGTGTTGAACAACCTTGGTGATTAAAACACTCAACAATGTGTGACCTGAGATGGGCAGAGGACCGGGCTCATAACTCTCCTCCCAACCATTGACAGTCTGCCAGTAATGCAGCTGTCACCCCCTAGCATATTAAGTCTGTCCCATTGGCCAGTCCACCAAACACACTGGGGAGTCCAGAGGTGGTCCACACCTCCACCCCTCTTGCCTATGAATAATCAGTTACAAGCTTGTTCAGGGGTTCCAGAGGTAATCTTCCTCCACCCAAGAGACGAGAGATTCCAAAGACCATTCTCCACCCTCACTTGTCCCAGGGATTCCAGAGGTGTACCTCCACCCAATAGCCATGAGGGATTCCAGAGGTGTACCTCCACCCAATAGCCATGAGGGACTCCAGAGACCATTCTCCACCCTCACTTGTCCCAGGGATTCCAGAGGCGTACCTCCACCCAATAGCCATGAGGGATTCCAAAGGCCGACTCTCCACCCTCATGGTATTAAAGCACATAGATTCAAACCAGTCCAGGGACTCCAGAGGTGGGTCACCTCCACCCACCAGCCAATGAGGGAATCCAGAAGTGAATACTTCCACCCTCGTACAATTCAGGGAATCCAAAGATTTTCCACCACCCTACATCTGCTGTTATAGCAACTCTACTGCAATCCGAGTACTTTGGTCAAGGGAGGCTAGTCCAAGGCAGCCACTTACTCCACCGGTTAGCCACGGAGGGACTTCAGAGGTTAGAGCCTCCACCGTCGGTTAAATTATAGATTTTAGAGACTGGTTTCCATGACTATGTGTATCACAACATTATCCCCAAACTGTGATTGCCCTAGCGTGCCTATTTTAATATAAGAGTGCCACACCTCTTTAGGTCAAATGCTAGTGGAATACAGACAATAGAAATGCAATTTGTAGCATTCTCCACAGGCCTTCATAAAGAAGCCACCCCCAACATGTACGTGGGCTACCACAAGGTTTGCAAGGTGAGGAGCTGGCAAACAGTCTTATTGACAATAGTTTTCTCTTTTCTTTATTTTTATTTTATTTTTTGTTTTAACCACCAAAGCAATGCTCAGCAAACGAAATTATGAACATGTGCAACTACATAGTGATAAGCTGAAACACGCAGCCTTACTAATAGTCGTTTTTCCAACCAAAATCGCAAGTAATTGCAGCAATGAAAATAAATAGAAATAAAAATGGACACAGTGACCGTATAAATGAAACAAGGGATCAAAGTCACTGCAAATTCGGCTTACAGGTAGCTTCAACCAAGCACACCTCCTTAAGAAAACATGGCAGAGGGAGTAGTGAAATTATTTTCTGATTACCTGGCTATCGTTTTTTCCTTTGTGTTGCAGTCCTCCTTGGCTTTAACCCCCAGGCTCAGGGACTGTGTCTCGGCCTCTATATCCCGATCATTGCCCACCATCGTTCTTCCCTCCCCCTCCTTTCTTTTCCTTTTCACTCTTTTCTACTATTCGGTCTTTGTCAGTGGTTGCTTAGGGTCCCTCTCCCTCTGGACCAACCAGAGATACCCCCTTATCCTCGTCACTACCGATTTGTTTTGCTGGCCAATCCATTTTTCTGCCATTTGGCCCCTCCTTTCCTCCTTGGCTGCCATCTGCGCTTGATCTAGAGCTTGCTCTAGAATTGACAAGTTGCACCCAAAAGGTCATGTGCCAGAACTTCTGCAAATATCTGTGGGTTCTCCATTCTTCAGTGTTTGTGCAACGTCCTTGGAAATATCATCCTAACATAACCCATGATTTGAATGTAATATCATCCATATAACATAAATGTAATATTAATGTAATCCATCGTTTGAGTGCTTAGGAGATGTCAACAATGTTTATGTGTTATACAAAGACTTCACTAGCGTCCACCCCTACCAATGAGAGGAATTATCTTGTACAAATTTCGTAAACCTATCCACAAGCCTTATAAATAAACTTTAGAACATACCATAAGGTGCCCGTACAAACATAAGTACATTTATTATTTTTAATATGTATATATATATATATATGGTAAATAAGTAAACATTTACAGTAACCATTACATGAATGTATCTTGACCAAGACCATCTACATGTTATGCAAGGTGACTAGGGTCATTACACAACCTGTGGCCCAGGTAAAAAAAAAAACATACCACCACCCCCCAAAACTTATTTAAACACACCCACCCCCTCTATTTCATTCACACTATTCATTCGAGCCTGCTTCTTGATGTTTTGCACTCAGTGTTTTTGGTTATATGCACTATTACTTGTTATATAAACTAGAAATTTTGCATATTTGTGTAGTTTTCCAGTTCGATCAGCGGTTCGGTTCTGATAACATTGCGCTCAATACAGGTTTTGGTCATTGTGTCTCTCTCAATGTCAAACTTGTAAGCATCTATACCCATATGTGGCAGATTGGAGGATGCACAACAAGTGCTCGACAAAATCTATGAGCCAGATGCATGACAAATGTTCAACAAAATTTGTTAGCCAAATGCATAAGTGCCTGGAAAATTTTTTGCATGTGGCATTAATACTTTTCAACTTGAAAATAGATTCACTTTGAATATTGACAAATTATCGATGGCCTAGAAAGAAAGCACACACTTTTGGTGTTGATCTTCATGTGGACATGTTGGATAGAAGACAGTACTTTCCTTCCGAAATATTGGTTGTTTGCTTTGCCTTCTCTTCATAAGGGCACTAATAAAATTTGATTTCAGGATTGAGTTTTTTGTAGAGAGTTATCATTTAACGGATTAGGGCTTTGTTTCTCTTTCCAATATGCATAGTGGGATACCTTTTGTTCCCATATGGCCAAGCCGCTACAATGAGCGTGATTTGGACATTCTATACACCCTCGGGCTTATGTCCCTTGGTCATATTTTGAGTCCTAAAGCAGCAGGTATTATACCAATTCTACCAGCGTGTTGATTGAGGTGACTACCATGTATCCCAAGATTACCCTTCTTGTCCACAATGACAGGTTCTTACACATCTATAGCTTTTGATATTCATGCATGCAAGCAGCGAAAGATAAGCAGATGATACATCTCAGATGTACATAAAGTAAGTTGCTAGAACCATAAAATTTATATTATAACCATCAACCTGTACATGGAAAGAATATTATAACCATCAACCTGTACATGAAAAGAAAGTTATTCGTCGTATTGTCTTTATATTATCTTTAGGTAGTATAGTTCTTATAAGAGTAAATGACATACAAATATTAGGCTAGTTCTCCAAAATGGTTGAAATGAAAACGAAATTAGTTATTCATTGAATTCTAAGTCAAATATGAATCTTACTATTTTTAAATTATAGAATGTGATTGTTGGGACCGAAGTTGATATTTTCTTGGATCCCTCTCATCGAGAGGTGTAGGATTGATCTAAAGATCATTCGATTCCGATAAGTATTCATGGAGATATGAATTTATTTGTGTTATGGGACAAATCGTCAAAGTCGGCCAACAACCAAATAAACCCCACTTGCGCTCAACGTTTTAGTATAAATAGAGGCGGCCTTCAAGTCACTTCAACACACTTGGGATCTCTTCCTCTCTACTTGTCTTTGGGTTTTAGTAGGAGAAGTGATCCTAAGGGATAACGCTGCCCTAATCTAGAGGGCAGAAGCCGAAACTACCAAGAACTGCCAGAACAGCCAGGAAAGCTAACGCAAAGAGCAGAAGCCGAAACTGCTGGGAACTGTTGGAACAACCAAGAAAGTTGACGCAGAGGGCAAAAGCCGGAACTGCAGGGAACTGCCGAAACAACGAGGAAAGTTGATGCAGAGGGCAGAAGCAGGAACTGTCGGAAACAACTGGAACTGTCGAGAACTATCGGAACAGCCGGGAAAGTTGACGCAGAGGGCATAAGCCAGAACTGCCAAGAAAGCTAATGCAGAGGGCAGAAACTGGAACTGCCGCGAATAGCCAAAACTGTTGAGAACTGCCGAAACTGCCAGGAACGTTGACGCAAAGGGCAAAAAAGGCTAACGTAGTCCCTAGAGGTTGACGTTGGGGTTTTTCATGGGGCAAATTGGAGCTAAGGAGCTGTCAGAGTGTTTATCCGGGGTTTTAGCTGGAGCATCTGCCTCCGAAGGAGAACAACATGCAAGGGACAACTAACTAACATCAGGACAGTTGTATGCCCTTAGCAACAAGTACACCAAGCATGCAATGTTACAGCAAGCATACAAAGGACAACAAACTAATATTGGGACAGCAACATGATACTCAGTGTAGCAAGCATGTATTGGTACAGCTAGCATGCAATGGACAGCTAACAAGCATGCTAAGGACAATAAACATGCTAAGGACAACAAGCAAGCAAGGTGCAACCAGCACATAGGTCAGTATGGCAACATGGTGCAGCAATGGCACATAATGCAATACAGTGATGGGTACAATCATGGTTAATGAAGCATGATGAGATTCAGCATAGTGATGATGGGTGCAGCATGGTGCAGCATGACAAAATGCAGCACAACGATAGGTGAAGGAGTCACCTTGGAGAATCAGTTGAAGCAGCATGTCTTCAACTGATCTCATGTATCATCTTCTTAGAGATGATTTATGCTCTTATCTAGATAAGTCAAAGTGTTGACTTCTGTTGTAAACGTACTATCTCTCTCTGTTGAACTATTGAAGAACATATAAGAAGAATTGATCAAGGGTTTCCCCACATTGGGGTTTGTCCCTAGCTAGCGCCACATCTTGTGTCCTCTTGTCTTGTAATGCAAGAGCATGTCACTTAGAGGGAAAAATCTTCACACATATTCCAAAAATCCAAAAAAAAATCTACAAGCAAGGGAGTGAGGTCCTTTATCCAGCAAATTTTCATGCTTTTCTAGCTTAGGAAAATGATAAATTAAGAATAAAGATCAAGTTGTAATAAGTCGCTTTATAAAAGATGTAGTAACTTCTAACGTAGTCCCTAGAGGTTGACGTTGGGTTTTTTCATGGGGCAAATTGGAGCTAAGGAGCTGTCAGAGTGTTTATCCGGGGTTTCAACCAGAGCATCTGCCTCCGAAGGAGAACAACATGCAAGGGACAACTAACTAACATCAGGACAGTTGTATGCCCTTAGCAACAAGTACACCAAGCATGCAATGTTACAGCAAGCATGCAAGGGACAACAAACTAATATTGGGACAGCAACATGATACTCAGTGCAGCAAGCATGTATTGGTACAGCTAGCATGCAATGGACAGCTAGCAAGCATGCTAAGGACAATAAGCATGCTAAGGACAACAAGCATGCTAGGGACAACAAGCATGCAAGGTGCAACCAGCACATAGGTCAGTATGGCAACATGGTGCAGCAATGACACATAATGCAGTACAGTGATGGGTACAATCATGATTAATGAAGCATGATGAGATGCAGCATAGTGATGATGGGTGCAGCATGGTGCAGCATGATGACAAAATGCAGCACAACGATAGGTGAAAGAGTCACCTTGGAGAATCAGTTGAAACAGCATGTCTTCAACTGATCTCATGTATCATCTTCTTAGAGATGATTTATGCTCTTATCTAGGTAAGTCAAAGTGTTGACTTCTGTTGTAAACGTATTATCTCTCTCTCTGTTGAACTATTGAAGAACATATAAGAAGAATTGATCAAGGGTTTCCCCACATTGGGGTTTGTCCCTGGCTAGCGCCACATCTTGTGTCCTCTTGTCTTGTAATACAAGAGCATGTGACTTAGAGGGAAAAATCTTCACACATTCCAAAAATCCAAAAAAAAATCTACAAGCAAGGGAGTGAGGTCCTTTAGCCAGCAAATTTTCATGCTTTTCTAGCTTAGGATAATGATAAATTTAAGAATAAAGATCAAGTTGTAATAAGTCGCTTTATAAAAGATGTAGTAACTTTATTGCTTTAAATCACTTATGTAAAAGCCATGTTTTTGTAAAGGATAATGGCCGAGAAGGCTCTATCTATTAATTATAAATAAAATAACAAGACGCTCTAGAGCGAGCGGGCCAGAAGCATTATCATTTGAAGAAAAAAAAACTCTCTCTGCATCTGATTATTGACTCTCTGTTAATTGGTATTTTATACACGTATCAGTCTTGGTTCTGTGTGATTCTGCGTGTATTAATGGAGATTCAATTGTTGTTTTTCAATTAACTCTTAATATAAGACCTATTGGGGAGTTTTCCCTTCATATCAGCGAGCGCAGGCTTCTTAAATGCATTATTAAGTCCCACAAATAAAACTCTGTTTTACTTAGAGAAATCGAAAAATTCACTTACGCAGAGTATAGTTTTGGACCTGAAATTCTATTAGATTTGGTTCATACCCATATCGGGTCCGAACCAATATCGCATCGCAAGACCTCAAGTGGAGCAGAAGACCATTTAAAGCGTCGAACTCCGATGGCGTGACACTACCAGAGCCAAAACGGTATAGGGAGACTTTAATAAGTTATTGGGTCCGCAATTGTTATCGCCTCGCAAGGTGGGAGCGGAAAGAGTCAAGCCTTTGGAACAATGGAGTCACTGATTGCGATCTCCGATAACACCATGTGTTATCGCATCGGAGAAGGAGGATTGAAAGGGGCCGATAGTGTATATTGCGTATAATGCAATACTTTAACAATTACCGTGTCGATAGTGTAATTCTTCGGAATTCACACAAAGTCTGTTTATAAGCCGTGACTGTGATTAAAAGCGTCAATAGTAGTGTATTTTGTTCCTTTGGAACAAAATCCCCGCCAATAGTGTATTTTGTTCCTTTGGAACAAAATCCCCGTCCGTGTGAACTCTTTCAGGCAGGTCGTTCGGGCGGGTCGGGCGAGGGCGCAGCCGGGCGAACGAGCCCGTATGAAAAAATGCTAAGTTGTGACCCGAGGTTGGCTTTGTGCACGTTCGTGCAGCTCGTTTGCCCGGCTCTCCCTTGTCCCTTCGTTTGGGTGAGTCGTTTGAGGGCGTGCTTGCGAACTCGTTCGGGCAGGTCGTTCGGGTGAACTCGTTCAGGCAGGTCGGTTAGGGCGCACCCGGGCGAATGAGCCCGTGTCAAAAAATGCTAAGTTGTGACCTGAGGTTGGCTTTGTGCACGTTCGTGCAGCTCGTTTGCCTGGCTCTCCCTTGTCCCTTCGTTTGGGTAAGTCGTTTGACGGCGTGCGTGCGAACTCGTTCGGGCAGGTCGTTCGGGTGAACTCGTTCAGGCGGGTCGGGCGAGG
>APFE030585401.1:0-12168 GCA_000404065.3 Pinus taeda | reverse complement strand
ACATAGTGGTCATGAGATAGACCGAGATACCACATTCACTATTGTGCAGCTCACAAAGAGTGACCATGTTTTTCATAGTCACTCACACAGCTCCTCCTCCCTGTGACCGAGCCTCTAGGATGAGATTTCAGTATTCCAGAGATTTTACTTACTTGTTCGGTAGCAAGGCTACATGCAGTGATATTGCATTACATTTATCTGAACCAAAGTTTTGATATTTATATGCATTTCATGGATATTCTATTTGGTATGAAGATATGGATCATTGTACTCTCTTTTGCTTAATCACTTGATGACAATATATTAGAAGAAGATTTGCAAGGGTTTTCTACATAGTGAGTTTTACCTTGGTCTCTGACCAAATTTCCTATCTCTATATGTGCATGCTTTTCTTCTATTTTTCCTTTATGTTTCATTGGATTGATGATGATGTTAGTTTTATTTCTATATAGTTGCAAATGCTGATGAATAATACTGAAAAACTAAATAATGTTATGATGTTATGTGGTCGACTTAATGTGTAAATGAAGAAATACAATTATCAAAGCAGAGAACAATATATCCCTATGAAAAATTAACATGGTATGAGAGGTGGGCAAAAGAAAAGACATTGAGATCACCCATGTGGAGAGAATTTGGATGGAAGCAAGAAGTGGATGGTTGAGACGTAAAGAAATGCTAGGGTATGAAGCAAATCCTAGGTAGTTAGTGCATAAGGATTTGATTGTTAGGGTTTGAGATAAAACCTTGTTTATGGTAAAGACTTGAGGTTTGATGTATGAAATTCTCGCATGGTCTATGTGAAGATTCTCAAGCACTTGGGACAAATTTGATGAAGCCTTGGATTGCTAGTTATTAATGAAGTTGATTGAAGGCAACATCTTATGTGGACTATGGATAGTGAGGACCCTTGAAGGTTGGTTTAAGAGGGAGTGCATCACCTCTCATTGAAGATAAGTACTCCTTGACTTATGGTGTTTTCTTTGTGTCTTTGTTGATGTTCAGAATTGTGGATTTTATTATTATCATTATTGTTATGATCTTTCCTTATATTTCCTGCATGTATATTTGAGTATATGGATGTACCTAACCTCCTTGATGAGATGTGATAAATAGATCCCTCTTGAAGATCATTTGAGATGTAGGAATGAATAAACAGATATAAAAAGAGGTAAATAGGAACTTTGTGACAAGCACTACAAATTGCCTATGAGAAGGTGCATACGTATTTGATCACTACAAAGTATGAAAGGTATATTGTTCCAATGTTATGTTTGAGCTATAACATTGGATTACTATGTAAGACTTATGGTGTGTTTCGAATGTCTCCTTTGCAAATGGCTCATGCTTGCATATGAAAGAGAGATTTTGAATTATGTTTCTTATAATGAAACGATGCACCTATTATTGAATATTTTGATCATATTGATCTTATTGATTCTCTGAGGTTACTTATTACTAATCTTGTTTATACTGGCATAACTTGATGTTTTACTAACATCTATTTTTCTTGGAGATCTTGATTATGTGAAGAAGGCTAGTACCTTAACTCTAGTAAATGATACACTTGACATGTATAAGACATGATGGATATCATATAAAAAGATACCTCCTTGAGACTCATAATGCCTATGATAAGTATGATGAAAGTATGTTAACAATCTTTTTTGTTTTGGTAAAGTCTTATTGAATGAACTCACTTGGTCCTATGGTAACCTTGATGATAGAACTAAGATATTGATACTATAGATATCATTTCAACTGTGATCATGTTTTTTATACTAATTATGGCATATGGTAATACTCAATGCCATAAAACTAATGGATTGACTTGATAGAAGTGATATTGTGTTCATGATCTTTGAATTATGTTGTCACACATATTCATTGTTCCTATCATGTGAATCTAAACTTTGATGAAAGTTTGACGTCATTATATGATGTAGTAAGCTGACGTGAGTATGTTATGACCATATGTATTTGATTGCATCACTCTAGTAAAGACAAGTTGATGACATGAAAGAAGATGAATGAAGTAGATTCTTAGTCAGAGGGAGACTATCTGCTCAAGATTCTTACTCTTATTACTATTTTTATTCTATATTGTTGGAATATGATTTATGTGTATCTAACATTATTGATCTGTAGTAAGACCTCAGATCTGAATCTTGTATAGAAATTAGGGGTTTAGTTTTGGACGCAAGCATAGAACTAGGAATACTTGTACATGGACACACACATGATAAGGCCTAGGTACTGTCCATGGATATGATGACTCACCCATGCTAACTTGATGAGAACAACAAGGGGTTTGACTACTGTTAACCATTATCTGAAGATTGTTGAAGTTGTCTAATCTCTAAATCAAGATGTCCACCTAGAGGTTGTTAGTTACAAGGATAAGTAACAAATATTGGGGAAGTTTGAATGTTTAAAGGTGACCATGACATACATATAGATATGTCATTATGATTGAAGTATGCACTACAAGAATTTGTCATGATTTGGTTGATTAATATATATGATTTGTATGATGTCGGATTATGATCTAGATCTCTGACTCAATGATTGAGATATGTCTTGGACTATACATCTTATACATCTTACTATGATAGAAAATTTTGGAGATTGACATGATGTCTAATGTTTTGACTTAACGACTGATGGTTTTCCTTGATGACAATGATATATGAGCATAATGACTTCCAATGAATTGTATCATGGGAATGTCTTGATTGATATTGCGTGGTTGATGACAACCTGTTTTCATGATAATAGATGATGACATTACTTGATGAAATCCTTACCTGTCATCTAGTTCAAAGAATTGACAGTAATATATTGATGACTTTTGATATTAGTATTGATCTGGTTTCTAAAGATTGACCAACTGATTTAGTTGATTTCATTCCATAATAAGGATTTAGGAAAGGCTAATGGTTTGGTAAAGTGTTATGGTTGCAGTGAACGTTGAATGAAGCAAACTCCCCTTATCCAGATATGTTTGCATTGATAGTTATTTGATGATCCAGATGATGTGTTGATTCAAACGTTTACCTCATGAATGGTTTAAGGTATGACTTTGATTTTGATTTTGGTTTTTATATATTGAGGATATACTATTGTTAGGTAAATATCCTATGATGATATAGGATGGAGATGATTTATGAAGATCGTAATCATTTATCATGACATGATGAATTGATTTATGGAATTTGGAAAATATAATCTATATTGTGAAACTATTAAAGAAGCATTGATAAGTGGTCATGCACATCCTTGGACACTCTGATTTCAAGTTAAGGTTGTTGTTGAACATTACATGGCATCCGTTAGTTGAATGAAGAATTGATGGTCCATTTTGAACATCAATATGTTTATATATGATGTGCATGGAACCTAAATAAGTTCATGATTGATCTGCTTCATACACATTGCCACCAAGAATCTTTCAAGATCTTTGCATGATATGATTTATTCTTGGTTTGAGATATTCTTATGATATATGACTATATGAAGATGTTGATGTTGATTATAGATGAGAACATACGAGTGATACCTTAATATGAGATATGACATGATGAGAGGTTTGTGACACAACTGAGGATGAGTATGATGTTGCTAGCATGTCTAGGTATTAGCAAGTTTGAAGAACCTCCTTAGGGAGTTGTATGAGCATGATCTGGATGCGACATGGATATATTAATATAATAAGGAGTGGGATCCAATTGGTAGAGAATCCCTTATACATACATACATACATACATACATACATACATAGTGTTAAGACTATGATAATATCATAAATTGAGACAATGTAGTTGTACGAGACAAGCTTAGGCTTCTCGTCGGCCCTTGCTTGAGAGAGAGGATGATTATGGTATCCTTTTGTGATTTATATGATTATTTATGTTCTAACATGATACTTGATTTGGTGTCTTGTATAACTAGGTGACAATTGCTACTACCAGATGATGATTACCTGATATAGGTATGATGACATGGGTATGATGAGAGCACCATTGATTGAGGACACTGAGCCATACTCTTCCCCCCGTGTCTGAGCTCCCAGCGTGAGGAATTAAGATATATGGCTCCTAGGTTTGAGGTAACTCTACACAAGAGGGTATCACCTCTATCTATTAGCCATAGGGTTGGAGTAATATCTCACCCCATGTTGGTCTTTGTAGAGTATACCCCAATTGGCATCATACCCACAAGCCGAGCATGTTTGGAGTACCACTCCTCGTCTGGCCAACGAGTTGAGAGTGTACTTGGGGGTGTAGAATCCAAGGCGATTCTAATGTAGGTGTTAAACTACTTTACTATTCAGGTTCATTGGTGGGAATATTAATAGGAAATTGGATGGGTTTGGTAGTAGCTCCCCTATATCGCCTATTTCTCAATATGGGGTCATAGTAGTAGCTCGTTGATGATATACTCTCTGATGATGATGCGGGTCCTAGATCTCACTCCTCATCAATTTTTCTGGGTAGTAGCCCAATGATATTTACGGGTAGTAGTCTAATGATATTTCTAGGTAGTAGCCCGATGACATTTCTAAGTAGTAGACTAATGACATATTTCCGGTAGTAGCCTGGTGGTGATTTTAGATAGTTGCGTGATACTTATTTTCAAGTAGTGGATCGTCGACATATTTATGGGTAGTATCCCATTGACTGATATTTTAGGGATTAGCTCGCTCATAGATATTCCATGTAGTAGCCTGCTGATAGAGATTCTAGGTCGTTGACTAATAAATAGAGGGTGGTAGATTAAGTTCCACTTAGGTGGAAAATTATTCTTCTGAAAGATTCAAGGATATTCAGCATATGAGTAGGAACAATCGAGAAGAAAGAATTATAAAGAGATGTACATTGATGATATGAGATGACAGGATAATTGGGATGGGACATATGTCATGTTGATCAATGGTCCTATATAGGTAGGTAGAATTCTCTCTAGTTGAGAGGGAGTGTTCAAATATGTAAATGTCAACAAATTCCACTTTGGACTACTGATTTGATAGATATTATGATGGAATTAGATTCCTATTTATGTGAGGACCAAAATCAACCTAAAGATCACCTCATTTGGACAAACAAAACCTGATTTATGAATTATTTTATTCATACATACAACCCAACTTGATTATGATGCAGGTGTTCTACCATCGATGGGAAGATCTATAGGAAATAGGTTGGGTTGAGATAAAACTATGAGATTCCATTTTGAGATTGAGCTCCCTGATGAGATCCCAAGGTCAAGAAGTTCTCCCTTGTATTTTTGGATATCCTATTGCTAAGATATGGGGTTCTAGATGTATATCTCCCCCATGATATTACGGGTCGAGGTGTTTTCCTTGATGATTCCACATTTGAGAGTGTGTTCCCCTATGAGGAGAGTTATCCTATTGCTCAATATAAGGTGAGAGATATATGCTACCCTACATGAGACAACATGGGGTAAGATCATCCCATAGGACCTTCCCCACTGTCATAGACATGAGTTAACAGTGTCCCATAGGACCTTCCTCATTGTCATATTCTAGGTTGAGTAGTAGCTCCATGATATGGTTCTAGGTTGAGATGCAGTCCTTGATGATATACTTTCCAATAATGATGTGGGTTGTAGGGATGAGTCCCCACTGTTCTTTTTTTGTAGCAGTCTAATGACATTTCTAGGTAGTAAACTCATGATATTCTGGGTAGTAGCCCACTAACAGAGATTACAGGTAATGGCTTGATGGATAGAGGGTGGCATATTGAGCTCCCCTTTGGTAAAAAAATCTTCTTATTTTATATCAAATAATGTTACAGTAGTTAGAGTTGAGCAGAGATAGTCAAGAATTACAACAACTTGATAATATATAAAGATATGGACAAGAAGAAATAATCAAGAGATAAATAAGATTAAGGAAATGATTGATCTAGATGTACAATGATGATTTGTGATGATGAGATAATTCAAATGGACATGGGACAATGACCAAATGATAAAGATGATCTATAATTATACATGATGACACTCAAAGATTCCATAATGGCATATTCTTCGATGGACAGATATTGGTAGGTGAAATTCTCCCTAGTTTAAAGGGAGTGTTAATTTTTTCAACTGTGGTAAATTTCCACCTTGGATAGCTCAAATTATTGAGATAATGATTTCATTAGGTTCCCATTTTCGAGACGACCAAAATTGACCTAAAGATCACCTAATTTGGTCAAGTGAAAGTGAAGCTGTCAATTATTTTATTCACTCATGTATTATGGAATGGGCTAGCCCTAACCACATGAGTCACTGCTTGGGTCAGTCTTAACCCCAAGTGGCCCCTTAGGAGATCCTATAAATAGAAGAGACCTCAATATCATTTGGAGACACATATATTCTCTTCTCTTTTGTCTTGGTTCACATAGGTTTGATGGAAGGAGTTCGCTCAAGGGTCTAAGATAACAAGTGAGAGGTTCGCTCTAGGTTAGGGTGTTCTAGATCTTTGTCACTAGCACATATATGAGGTTTTTCATCCTCAATCATAGGAAAAATGCGGGTAAGAGAAGAAATTTGGCCCTCTAGTCGCTAGGAGTTAGTTCAAAGCGAGGGACTTTGGGTTTAGAGATAGATTGAAAGGTTTCGATCCCCGGTTGATGGCTTCAGGTAGACTAGGGAGTGGATTTGTTAGTTCAGTAACTCAGATAGCACTAAGAGGGCGTGAATTTGACCTAGTGATTGCTCGAACAACCCAACAAGAGAGTGACTTTTGTTCTTATCTATTTAGGGCCATAGTCGTAGGCATAAATACCTCCTAGAAAGCAACATTATTGTTAAAGTCACTTAGATGATGTCTTCATGGGTGTGACTTTGAGGTTTTTAGTCGCTCACAAATAGTCCTGATGAGAGCGACCAAGTTCATATATGGGGTTTTGGCATATCAACATTAGTGATTTGTGGATCTGTGTTTCTCTACTGCAAATCTATGGATCTAGGTTTCTCCTTTGTAGATATGTGGATGTGGATTTCTCTACTACATATTAATGGATCTGAGTTGGTCTGTTGTTATGATAGATCTGTGTCTCTCTAGATCTGGCTTATTATTACCTGCTATTGATAATATTGGGATTGTTTTACTCTCTGCCGTAAATTTTTATGTCGATCTTGAAGAAGAAGAATATTTTCAATGGTTTTCCCCATAGCGATTTTCTCCTTGGTCGTGGACCAATCCTGGTGTCTTTATATGTGTGCATGCTTTCTTCTACTATTCCTTTTATATTCCGCTGCATGGATGATGATGGTGATGTTTTCTCTTTCTATTTTATTGCACATTTTGGTGTATAATAATGTACATATGAATAATGAAATGATGATATGGGGTGAAATTAAATTATTAATGGTGAAATTCAACTATCATAGAAAATAAAAAAGTTGCCTTCAGGAAAATTAACACTTTTTGCTTCCTCCAACCTTTGTTTTTCTTTCTTCCTTCACTCTACCCTCTTTATGTGTTGTCGAATCTTTGCCTTCATTGAAAAAGTTGCTTTCTCAATGAGAGTATGTTCATTGAACTTGTATCTTTTCTCAACCTTTGGATTCTCAGCAATCTTCCTCTTACCGTTGTCCTGTGCTAGTTTGTTTCTTATTACTATTGTTGTTGTTTCTTCCTATAGTGTTGCAGCTTGGAGAGAATCCTTCTATGGTGTGGCTATACTTACTAGTTCATTGAGCTTGGAATAGTTGTAAAAATACCTCCAAGGGTTCTCCTCTACCCAATGACATGTCCAGTGGATCTGTGGGTAGTACACTTCTGCACAGTGGTTCTTGCAAATACTATAAGGATCATACAGATTTAAGTCTTTGGTGTCAAACTCGTACTTCATTATCTCCTTAACTTCGACATCCACATCTTTCAAGCTCTTAATATCATATACTATGATTTGCAAAGGAAGGGTGGGCCATGGTGTCTTCTTCTTATTATGCAGTCCTACTGATAACCCTCTAGAGAGGTGATATATGACCTCTTGCATGACCATATTTTCTATGGCATACCTTGGCATAACATCCAAAGGCTTCTCTCTATCAAACATCTTAACGAAGGTGCCACTCGGTCAGGCATACCAATATGCAATGTTACATATTGCCTCCATCGCTTCTTGGGACATTCAAGGTGGATCCTACTAAAATATCTACTTGTATGTGAAGATGGTGAAATGGTCAGCTCTCCTCACCATAACTCCTAAGTAGCTAAATTTAGAAGGAAACTCACAATAAATGTTGACGGTAGTATCTTTTGGTATCCATGCCCAACCCATGTTAGGAAACTGATGTTGGACATAGATTGCATCAAGTAAATATACGGACATGATGAATCTCACCTACTCATCCTTGGGCAGATTCCAGGCACTAGTCACATGCATTTTGAAATGAACAAACAACATATCTGACTAGTTGAATTACCTTCCATCATTCACCAACTGGTCCAACACAGCCACCCAATTTTCCAAAAAGGTATTCCTGCTCTCTTGATTGTATAATCGGAATGAAAAGATGATGAAGAACTGGTAGACCTTCCCAAGTGGATTTGTCTTGTGAACATGATTGGTTGTCGCTCTAAACTTTGCCGACTCTTTCACCTAGCACTTTACAATATCTCTGGTGTTCACGAAGTTGTGGGTGGCATAGAAAAATGAATCCATGTGGTTCATTGGTTGAGGTAAATGATACATCTATTGATAGTTCTTCACCCTAAAGTTGGAAAGTTGTATCCTACTGGCACTGGTCAATATCATAGTCTCTAGATCTATTTCTAGGACAATCCAGTGGAGGATGTCCACACATGGGAAGGTGGGGTTCTTGCATGTAATCTTTTGTAAGACTGAATTGTGGATACTAATATGAACTTGTCGATTCTCTAAGTCGTCCTTGAAGTCCCCTGCAAGGATATATTTGATTTCTTGCCATGTTAACTTCATTCCCTTCAAAATGAACAACTAAGTGTCTCCATAAACTAGAAAATTCATTGACACCTGCTCAACTGCTTCCCTAATGCTAATCTCAACAGTACACTTTGATGCAACTCTCTTGAAAGCCATGTTACTTGTAACTACTAGAGAGTTTCTCAACAATTTTTGTACTTGATGATAGAGAGGACACTCATTTAATGAAAATATTAGCTTGAAATGAAAATCACTTAAATAACTGACCAAACAACAAACTCAGAAAATTATAGGAAGGATTTTGCAACATTGGCTCTCAGAGGTGACTGACTGCCAGCAAGGACTGCACATTTCATAGTCCCAACAGTCAGTGGGGAGGTCTTTCTGACTAGAACCATGCAATGTGCAGTTTAGTCTTGGCACAAGTCAGGAACGACTACACAATGGTGAAGGCTCGGGGCTGCCTCCTTGAACTGCACAGTGGCAGTTGGAGCCAGGCATAGGAAGCCTCTGCACAATTCCAGAAGCGAAGGCGAAGGGCTTGAGCTTTAGAAATGGAAAGTGCATGGTCGGGAAGACGAGATCTTCGCTAGGGAAACTCAGATCTCCCCAAGACCGAAGGGAAGTGAGAAATCAAACATATCTAAAGGATTGAATGATGTTGAGTGCATATCTAAGTGAATGATAATTCATGTGAGTGAAACAGGTTCAGAAATCAATCAAACTGAAGGGAAATGAAGCATGTGGAGAGTGTCACCGCAATGACAACAAATAGAACAAAAAGTGGGTAATGCATGAAAAAATTGGGAAAGGCAATGAAAAACTTAAAAAAACACCTCTAGAAGTTCAAATAATTTCAAACGCCAACGACTGTTCAAAAAAACCAAGTGAAACAACACCCTCACAAGATAAACAAATAAAAGTGACATGAAAAGAAACAAAAAGACTAGAAAAACAAGACTTAACAGAAAAAACAATGACGATCATATCAGAGGTTCCTTGATATCCTTGGGAATTATAGAGCTCCAATATCATATTTTAAAATGAGCTCTAGCTATCTCGATTAAATAAATTTGCTCGATTTAGGTTTTATGATGCGAAGGCCAAAAATCAAGGAAAAATTAACACTATGAAGTAGTTTCCAAAATAACTCGAGTGTCACCTTCAGGCTGCTAAAAATGGATTCCTATTTTTAAGGGATGTTTTTTACATTTTTTCTTTTTCTTTTTCGGGAAAAAATGCCATGCATTGCCCAAAGCAATTCTGGAAGGATTGTGCAACTCAGTGACTCATGCTCTACGTAGTTTCCCAACTGAAGACAATGTGTCAGTTGGCATTATGCAATTTTGGATTTGAAAGCTCACTCTTAGCTTCGACTATGAAATTCCCAAGAGAAAGGCTGGTTTCCCTCAAGGATTGTGCAATTAACTAAGGTAATCTTGGAGCCAAGTCGAAAGCAAGTCAAGGAATCAGCTTGTGAGTTGGATAGTAAAGAAAGTAAGAAAATGAAAACCATAATGCAAAATATAATGCTCATCAAAGCACAAGTATGTGGGCCAGTGAGAGATGAGTTGCTATGATTTAGGAAGGAGGCTTCAAAATGAAGCATAGGAAAAAATTTGGAGGGTGGTTGTAGCCACTACAACACTATACAATACCCTAATTTTCCTTACCATGCATTAGCCTCTTTTTTCTTTCAACTACATCCTTAGCACATTTTACTATTGAGTGGAACTCTTCCCATCAAAGTTTTCATTTTACTACCAAAAATTATCCAATTCCATATCCAACTCATCTTCCACATTCCCTAATATGTTAAAATGTCACTAGAACCCTCAATGTGAGATTTAAAATGAACGAGACCTAGCATATTCCTTGACATAGTTCATTGTATAAGTTATCTTCCAACTATAATATTATGGTTTTATATTGACATGCTTTATTTCAATATGAGTTTTTCTTCTTTTCATATTAGAATAGACATTCTTTTATTCATCGTATTTCAGATGGTTTCCTCCTTTTCCTATAGTTATATTATTTTCATTCATTTCCTACAATTATGAATTTTAACAGTAGAATGGTCTCTAAGAAACTAGGCTTCATTGTCATGCTTTCACCCATGTAAGAGTTAGTAAAGGAAAAAGACATATACATATTGCACACATATTTTTTACCCCTCTTATGTTTCTACAAAACTATGTTGACAATTGAAGTTGTAACCCTTGCTAGTTGTAGTATTATTGTTGCAATATCTAGCCCCATCACCCTTGATCATGCATTTCCAATTGTTTCAACCCACATCCCCGTAGAATGCATTAAAGGAAGAATCTCGATGAATTAGCCTACCAAGACACATTGAGCAACTTGCAGAGCTCGTGCACTATATTGTGGCGCAAAAACCTCCAACTTTGGGGTTTATTCCAACTTCATGAAAAAAGAAATATTTTTGGTATGCGACTCATTTGCAACCAATGAGTTAGAAACAACCATATGTAATGTACAGCTACCATATCTTTCATTTTATCCATATGAAAAGAGTTGTATAAACTAAATATCCCAGATATAGATATTTTCCAGTTAGAGGAGATCCACCATATCTTGTTGTCTAGCATTGGAAAAGGCCTTGTATTAGCCACAACTCTCCTAGCTACATGTGTCATAGTTAGATGTAAAAAAAATGGTTGAGATGATTACATAAATAACATGTTTAAATACATAATCTAAGCTATGTAATTATTTTAATTTTTAAAAATATTTTAATATTAAAATATTTGAATGTCCATGATAAGAAGTGAATTTCAATATCAATTTCATCTATATCATTAATATATTTAAAGTTCATCATAAATAAATCAACTACTTCTATGTGTAATTAATTCAATTTTTTAAATGGAATATTAAATAAAATATTAAAAACTATTTGAATTTGGGTTATTGAGTCGAGAGGCTCATTAGCCCACTATGTTGAGGACATGTAATTTTATGGGGTACACCATTTAATTGACAAGCATCTCTCTAAAAATAGTAAAAATATAAACAAAAAATTTTCTAAATAGAAAATAAATGCATGTTATACTAAAAAATAAATGAATATGTTATGCATGTTACTTACTGTAATTTCATATCAACTTTAAATGAAGATAAAGTAATTAGAAGTAAAAAAATACGTACATGTTTAAACATTATGCTTTTCACAAAAATATTTCAACCAAGAGTTAAATAAACTATATTAAGATCTATG
>APFE030585396.1:21680-128072 GCA_000404065.3 Pinus taeda | reverse complement strand
GTTACCCAGGTGGATACAGGGAAAACCACATCTACCAACGAACCAAGTTCAAGGACAACCATGCACACAGCAAGGAGCCATTACATAAAACAACCAGAGGCACACCCAAGACTCGCAGCAAAGCTTCCTACCAAAACTTGCAGGGCACAGCAGAACAAACCCTCAGCAAGCCAACAGCAAATGACCAAAATGAACGACAAACAAAGGGTTTTGGCATAGCCAGGAGTGGGAAGACACAAATCGAGACAAGTACATGTTCATAATTGTGTAATTGAATGCCACATAATAGAAAACCAAAATATCCGATGGTGTAGTCCTCCCACGTGTAACCACAACTGTAACATTTACCCAAGCACATAATCACCGCACAAATCATTTTAATTGCCAAAGTCTGTAAAGTATTGGGCTGGTCCCATCATCAAGCGGCAAACCTTACTGGAGCTTGTTGACCATGTTCAGTACGGAGAAGGCACACTCATAGAAAGAGTTCAGGGGGAGATTGCCAAAATGTTTGCTTCAAATCTTTTTCGTTCCTTGCCTCTAACTTGCCATGAAAGTACAGGATCAGACAAATTCGACCGGGAAGAAGAAGATCCATGTATGGATCCTACATGGCCACATTTGCAGATAGTGTATGAACTCTTACTGCGATATATAATTTCTATAGATACAAATCCCAGATTAGCCAAGAGGTATACCTGAAGCCAGTTTGGCGAATAAAGCGGCATACCAAATGAGCCCCAAGGACAATGAAGAGATTAGGAAGTAGGTGCAATAATTTCTAGACAAGGGATTGATAAGGGAAAGTTTGAGCCCTTGTTCAGTCCCAACAGTTCTCGCCCCCAAGAAGGGAGGAGAGTGGCGAATGTACACAGACTCAAGGGCCATCAACAAAATCACCATCCGGTATAGGTTCCCACTGCCATGGATGGATGACATGATGGATTGCTTAAGTGGGGCAGCATATTTCTCTAGGATAGACTTAAAGAGCGAGTACCAACAGAGCCGAATATGAGAGGGGGACGAATGGAAGACAGCCTTTAAGACGAATGAGCGACTATACAAATGGCTGGTCATGCCATTTGGACTAAGCAATGTGCCCAATACATTTATGAGGTTGATGAATGAGATGCTAAAGGAGTACATCGAGAAATTTGTGATAGTGTACCTGGATGACATGATAACAGTCCATGGTTGGACTACAACCTACAAGAGAAACGGTTATTTAAGGGAAGACAGCTATGCATACCTGACTGCTCGATGAGAGAGAATATTATTCGGGAGATGTATAGTGGAGGTCTGGGTGGACATTTCGGCATGGACAAGACACTGGAGCAGTTCAGTCATTTCTACTTTTGGCCAAATATGTGGAGGGATGTGTAATGATTTGTGGCCAGATGTAAAGTGTGCCAGTTGGCGAAGGGTCACAGTCAAAACATGAGACTGTACACACCGTTACCTGTTCCAGGCAGACCATGGGATTCAGTCAGCTTGGACATTGTCTTAGGTCTACCTAAGACACAACGAGGTTATGACTCGGTGATGGTAGTAGTGGATAGATTATCAAAAATGGTGCATTTCATCCCTTGCAGAAAAACCAGTGATACCATTCATGTGGCCCACTTGTTTTTCATAGAGATTGTCAGGTTACATGGGTTGCTGAAGTCTATCCTTTTGGACAGGGATATGAAGTTCACGAGACACCTTTAGCATACCCTGTGGAAGAAAATGGATACACATTTGAGTTACAGTTTTGCTTATCATCCGCAAACCGACGGACAAACAGAAGTTGTAAACAGAAGTCTAGGAAACCTGCTATGAAGCTTGGTTGGAGAGAATTCGCGGATGTGGGATCGAGTGCTAGCATAGGCAGAGTTCACTTATAATGACTCGCCTAACCGCAACACAAGCTTCAGTCCATTTCAAATCTTGTAAGGCATTCATCCTTGCGGAGTGCATGAGTTGCGTGATCTTGGACTGTAAGAAAAGTGAAGCACAGATGTAGAATATTTCGCTAACGCGATGAGAGATTTGCATGAGCAGGTAAGAATTAAATTGCAGGACAGCAGCCTAAAGTATAAGCAGCAAGTTGATTTGAAGAGAAGGGAAGTACAGTTTAATGTGGGGGATGAAGTCGTCTCGCATTTGCGCAAGGAACGCTTCCCTAAGGGTACATACAATAAATTAAAGTATAAGAAGATAGGACCCTACAAAGTCCTTTGGAAATTTTCAGCAAATGCCTATGAGATACAGTTGCCACCCGTAATAGGCATGTCACCTATCTTTAATGTAGGAGACTTGTTTCCCTACATGATTGACCTAGAAGAAAAGGAAGAAGATCGAACCACGCGACCTACATGGAATACCCAGGATGGAGGAGAAGCTTGGATGAGATATATGCCTTACGTTTAGCCTCCTGAGATCGAGTGCACTATCGACACTCAGGTGGCCAAATGAACTCAGCGGAAGGAGTATCTGCAATACCTAGTCAAGTGGAAGAACCGTCCTATTGAGGACAGTTCAAGGCTTTATGCCAGGCAGATTGAGCAGACACGTTCTTCAGTTGAGGAGCTCATGGACCGGAGTCATGATTTTCTTTTTCTTGGGAGCCTAGTGCAGGAGCATCCAGCTTAGGCACCATGACTAGGTGTCAGTCTCTGCCTGGTCGAAGAGTTAACTTTTTATTTGTCTTTATGTTAGTTGACAAAATAGGAGGTACGATTTTTATTTTTATCTTAATCTCTAAATAAGTCAAGGGTAGGTATGATAAGTTAGGGTTATTTATTTGTCTATTGCTAATAATTAATGGATCAATAATTGTCCAATTATTTTAAAAAGAAAAATACAAATGTGTCTTAAAGGGAAAATCTTGTCATAAGGACAAAACCCAATGACTAATAACCATGTAGCTGTAAAGTCTATAACTGAAAAGCAACTGTACATTTTCACTAACTGGAACAAGAAACATATAAATGTAACAGGAAAAATCATGTAAAGGGTTCAATACCTCTCGCACTCGAATAATAACAATAACAGAGAAACTAAGTTCTGTCCATCTATATGTCTATTGTACTTTATTGTGTTTTCTAATTGATGACTATCTGAACAAACAACCTACTATACACAGATTCTTGAAATTAATTCTTTTTGTTTTCCTGAGAGAAAGAACTGGTTCTCATAGTGAGAGAGAGGAAGATATACAACACAAGAGTTTATATTTCATGTGAAGCAAGTAGCGAGGATAGACAAAGAGTGGCACAAACAAAATTCAGTACAGGCCAAGCACCCATAGGCCGGATGGAAGCTTCCACCATACATTTAAATTGACAGTCATACAAAATTACCAGCATATCTACAACGTTCATGCACGTTCATATAATCATAAGCAAACTGAAGAATCATAACCGCAGTTCAGGCTAGGAATTTGGAGTAAGCCAAAAGCAAATGTCATTCAGGTAAACCAAACCAAATCTTACTATATTTTCCTGAAGGATTTTTCTTTCAAAATTGCAATGTCCAGTGTATAACAGTTACATAGCAGTACTGCAAAAATAAAGCCATAAATGCTCAAACTGTGAATGACAAACCCTAGGTGAGGGTTTCAAACACCTACTCATACACAGCTATAGACACGCAAACCCTTGAATGAAAAACCCTAGGTGAGGGTTTCAAGAGAAAATTGCATCCATATACAGAAGATTGCAGTCAATGAAACAGTGGAAGTCCAGACCTCAAAACAATAGAGCAGCACTCATAGCGTGAGTCAATTGACAGGCATTGAGCCATACAACCAGATATCCTAAATTAAAACCAGATCGAGGACTGAAGAAAATACAAAGAAGCAAATCCTACTAGACAAGACCGAGGAATGCATTGCCGAGACCTCCAACCACAAACTCTCAACACCTACACATCGAATGACACATGGGTGTTAGAAAATATATTATTGCCAAATTGAAATTATAGAGCCTGGAAAGAACAAACAATGGAAGTTGCATCCACTTTACCTGAGAATTTGTAGTCAGAGTCGAAGACAAACATTCCACCCGAAGTCTGACTAACTGCGGAGACGAAGGAGTGAATCAGGTCAGGAGCTGTGGAAAGAGAATTAAATTTGAAACAGAGAAGGAGGAGTACCTGCGTTTTAAGCCAAGGACAAAAGAATGCCATCGATTCAAGCCTGGAGACAAGCCAATCACTAAGTTTCCAACTGGAATGAGAAATACCAGCACATAGCCTGAAATATGACGGCCTGTTGAACCAACAATAGAAGGAAAACAAAGCACAACAGAAGTATCACTTACCCAGGTGGATACAGGGAAAACCACATCTTCCAACGAACCAAGTTCAAGAACAACCATGCACACAGCAAGGAGCCATTACATAAAACAATCAGAGGCACACCCAAGACTCGCAGCAAAGCTTCCTACCAAAACTTGCAGAGCATTGCAGAACAACCCTCGGAAAGCCAACAACAAATGACCAAAATGAATGACAAACAAAGGGTTTTGGCATAGCCAGGAGCGAGAAGATGCAAATTGAGACAAGTATGTGTTCATAATTGTGTAATTGAATGCCACATAATATAAAACCAAAATATCCGATGGTGTAATCCTCCCACGTGTAATGATAACCGAAACATTTACCCAAGCACATAATCATCGCACAAATCATTTTAATTGCCAAAGTCTTTAAAGTATTGGGTTGTTCCCATCATCAAGTGGAAAACCTTACTGGAGCTTGTTGACCATGTTCAGTATGGAGCAGGCACACTCACAGAAAGAGTTCAGGGGGAGATTGCCAAAATGTTTGCTTCAAATCTTTTTCGTTCCTTGCGTCTAACTTGCCATGAAAGTATAGGATCAGACAAATTCGACCGGTAAGAAGAAGATCCCTATATGGATCCTACATGGCCACATTTGCATATAGTGTATGAACTCTTGCTGCGATATATAATTTCTACAGATACAGATCACAGATTAGCCAAGAGGTATATAGACGGCTTCTTTGTACAGCGATTTCTCAACCTATCTGATTCTAAAGACCCTAGAGAGAGAGAGTATGCAAAAACTATATTGCATCGCATTTATGGAAAATACATGATGCATTGCGCATTTATACGGAAAGCAATTAACAACATATTCTATTGATATATTTATGACACTAAGAGACACAATGGAATTATTGAGCTGTTGGAAATTTTGGGTAGCATAATAAATGGTTTTGCATTAACTCTAAAAGAGGAACATAAACTCTTTTTAAGGAGAGCTCTATTGCTTCTACATAACCTAAATGCCTTGCTCTCTATCATCAACAACTATCACACTGTATCACTCAGTTCATGGAAAATGATTTCACGTTAGTGGATACGGTTATTAGAGGTCTACTAAGGTATTGGCCTATCACAAATAGCCGAAAGGAAGTTTTGTTCCTGGGACAACTGGACGAAGTTCTAGAAATAAAGCAATCTTCTGAATTCCAGTGTTTCATGGTACCTCTGTTTCGGCAGATAGGCCGCTGCCTCAATTGCTCACATTTCTAGGTTTGTAATTGAGTTTATGTAGGTTGTTTTATTTTTATATATGTACGTGTTATTGCTTGGTATTATGTAACTTATGATTGATATTATGGGTTAATAAGAAACAGTGAAAAGTTGAGATTTCTCATTTTTTAATTGATATTGTGGGTTGATAAGAAATAGTGACAAATTGAGATTTCTCATTTCTAAATGGTTCTTAATGTTATGCCGCCACTCTATTTTCACTCGACAAAGACGATTGCAAATATATAAATATAATTGTGATTCCTCCGATTGCGAATGTATAAATAAATTGTTATTTCTAGATTATAATGACTTTTAACATTATTAATGACCAATTAAAAAAAGTAATGGTAAGACTTAATTGTTTTAGGTGTGAAAAACAATGAAGTATTATAAAATTTAGTGGCCAACCCACAAAACCATATTGCACGCAAGTTCTCGAATCCAGGCACCGAACTATATTGCACGACACTTCTTGAATCTAGCCACATCATGCAAGGCCAAAGACGCCACGTCACAAATGAAGGTCCCGCCACATCACGCATGGCCAAAGACACCACATCACAAATGAAGGTCCCACCATCATGTGCTAGTGTCAAAGCAATAAGGAAGTATATGGAGAAGTGTAGCGGCACCCACATGATTGTTTTGTCATGATAAACACAGCGACATATCGCTCATGTTGAACGACAACCTACATGCATACCAAATGCCTTATTAAACTTGCGTTATTGCGTCCACCAGCTTTTGGAATCTCATGTGGTAATGGAATTCTAGTTTTATAAATTTATCCATTCCGGTTTTTATGTCTTCTTTTTGCTTATTGAGCGCTCCTAATTTCCCCAAGAATGATCATTGTTGGTTGAATTTAAGGTCAGTCTTTTCTCTGTGTGGGCTTTTGGATACTGTAAGTTGCAATGATACTACCCCCCCTAAAATCACAACTTTGATGTCAGAATTAGACTACCCATATTGAATCCCAGGTGGGTGTGGTCCTTTTAGTTGTGAAAGAGCAGTGTTGTGAAGTACCATGGCCTAGAAGTTGCTAATATTTCATATTTCACGGTAAGTTTAATTTATATTGGTTCAGGTTGGAAGCTGGTGTCAAAAAATAGAAAGTGGGCTGGGGTTAAACTACAACTACTATCTTAATGTACTAAAATTTCACTGTCATTTGACTTGGGGGAGTTTATCTTCAAATTTGTAACATCATGACTTTCTCCTTGGAAGCGAAGATGTTAACGAATGGCACTGACTTACTCCCTGATTCTGCAAGTAAGAACATGAATATGAACCATAATGGTGGTGGCTCCACAAATTTAGCTGTCAAGTGGTGGTCGAGATTTGCAAAGAAGCAAAATTCGTCAGCCTGTCCAGAGATTGGACAAGCATGGCACACAAAGGCATTGGCTATATGGGTTTTGGTTGTGTTCATAGTATCTCTATATATCTATCATTCCATGATTACTAATATCATTGAAAGGAGAAACGAGGTGGTGGTTAGTATGTCCGATGAGCATGCCAGGATGTTGCAGGATCAATTTGTTGTTAGTATGAATCATGTTCATGCCTTGGAAATATTGGTTTCTACTTTTCACCATAGGAAAAAGCCCTCTGCAATTGATCAGGTCGGTTATTAGTTCCCTTTTTTTCCCTTTTAATGCCACCTTTTGAGTTCATAATTACAAAGAAATTTTCAAATTGTTCAAAAAAGAGAAAATAATATGATAAATTCAAGCCCTAGAGACTTGTGTTCCTCATGTCTACTATAACGGCATAGGTGGTCTCTGCGAGAGGTGATTCTATCTTTCAGAAATGCCAGCACTCAGCGGCTTGATTTTCCATTTGTTCATGGAAAGCATTTCTCCGTGCAGACTTGAGAATGGTCTTATCCGCTACAATCAAAGTACATACAACACACCATCAACATGCAGTGCATGCCCTAATCATCTAATGAGGGAGGTATGCCCAATTAACCAGATGAATGAGAGTGGTAATGAAAATGGAAAAAGATGTAGCATTTTTCTGAGTCCAAGCAAAACACTGTTAGCAAAGAATTCAATAATTAAGATTTATTGATCAAAACAGGGATGAATGCATAACTATTCAAGCATTTTAGTAAAGTAGTTTAAGATTATAATAGTAGATTAATGCAATCTACAAAATTTTCATGTAAAAACATTGATAGAAACTAAGGAAAATTAAGCAACTGCAACATGGGAATATCCATTATTCAACATAATTATTGACTTACTTGTAGAGATGATGAGCATCTGTGCAACATGTTTGAGATTAGATCTCACCCAAGGAATCACCCTTGCTCCAAGTTCTATCCTCCAGAGAGTATATGCAAGAAAAAGATGCAAGAAACGAAGTCTGGGACTGACATTCAACTCTCTGGGAAGCTGAGAAGTTGACGCTGGGACTGACATGCAGCTCTCTGGGAAGCAGATGTCGGGAAGCAAAGGCAAGAAACTAAGTCTGGGACTGACATGCAGCAGCTAAAACATGCACCTATTGAAGATGCACCACTTGGCAACCATGCACCACCTGGAAACTTACTTCAACTTTAAATAGTATTCAACTTACTTCAACTTCGAATAGCATTCAACTTACTTCAACATGGAATAGCATTCAATATTTTTAAATTGCCAAACTAATGCTTACATTAATGAAACATAGTGAAACTGATCTGCCAAAGTAATGCTTACATTAGTGAAACATAGTGAAACTGATTTGCAAAACTGGTACACATAATATATGCTTTTGGCCTCTCCGCTTGAGAAAGAGGCCAAATAAGATCGTGAGATGATATACACTTGAAAATTTTGGTAAAGTTTGCTTTATAAGTGATGGCATGGACTAATAAATAAGTGAATTAATTGTTTAGCATCGCGAATCGATTACTATAGTCCCATGCCATTTCCAGATAGCGCGGACTAAAAAGACCAATGAGTCACACATGTCCAAAAATCCATTATTTTTGCTATTGTAAAACATTTCTCCGATCCAATTCTATCATGAGGCGACGATGAACCTGCTTTGACCACAATTGCAAACAAAAATGATGAAATTCCTATGGTTCATTTTCAATTTAGACATCATATAAGTGCTTGTCCTGCTCACGAATATGATATTCAACATGGCCTACAAGAAAAGATAAAATCTAAAAAAGTGCAAATTGGATATACGAATGCTATTGGATCCGTTGTGCATCCCTATGTTCCGGACACAATAGCATATCATGGCATTAGAAGAAAATTGAACGAAGAACAATAGTCAATAGAAAAAAGAAATAGTACTATCGGCAAAAAAAAACAACTAAACATCGGAAAGATAATCTATAAATTAATTAATATACTAAAATATATAACATAACATCGCATTGGAAAATTAGGTAATCATACATAAAGTAGAATATATGTAGTTAAAAATAAATTAACTTATTCAAAACATGTTGAAAAACTTAAGTACATATTACATATTTAAAATTCTTGATTGAGGAACCATTGATATGTAAAATCTTTATTTCTATAAATTAATTAATATACTAAAATATATAACATAACATCGCATTGGAAAATTAGGTAATCATACATAAAGTAGAATATATGTAGTTAAAAATAAATTAACTTATTCAAAACATGTTGAAAAACTTAAGTACATATTACATATTTAAAATTCTTGATTGAGGAACCATTGATATGTAAAATCTTTATTTAAGAAATAATTTTTTTTTTATTTTAAATGTGAACGTGTCTATTAGTTTAAAAGTAAATTTAATTTATTCAAATGTGAAAACTTATAATATCATAATTACATATTTAAAATTTCTTGATCGAAGGAAGCCATTGATATGTTAAATTTTTATTTCAGAAAATAGATTTTTTTATTTTTAAAATGATGAACTATGTATGAGTATTTTTTTAGAATAAGGTTAAAAATTTCTAATAGACCTAATATATACATTATTAATATCTTATAATTAAGTGATCCTTTATTAGTTTTTTTTTGTTCATTATTATTTTAATATTATATTTTATTTACTTCTATGATATTATAGTTATGAGTATATATATGTTATTGTTAACGCTGATTAAAATAAATATAAAAAACATGTATTAATGATTTTAAAATTTAAATTTAAAATAATTCAATTTTTAATTAAAAATAATAAATATATATGTAAAAATTAAATCGCTGAATGAATAAATTTATTTCCTAACAAAACTAAAACAATAGATTTCATTTTTTATCTCACCAACTGAAAAGAAATAAGAATAGATGCATATTAAAAAGTTGCGAAGTGTAAATATTTAAAAAAAAAAAAAAAAAAACTAAAATAGTTTTCTAATTAAAACAAAAAAATAAGAAATTTTATTATTGAGGTGTTTTTCAGTGCATTATATTAGATATCATTTTGGGATTCAATCAAGTTAAGCAAGTTAAGTGGGTTTGAATGTGGGGAAAACTCCACACTTAAACGCGCTTGAGCCAGAGGTGATCCGGGATGGGTGACCTCCGGGAAGCCCCAGAAGTGATCATTAACCCTATGTGATCATTTCACCAGTTTCAATCCCACTAAGTAGTTAAATCCCAAAATGATATCTAATAATGAAACTTTATAATTAAACAAGAAAATAAGAAATAAGGAATGCGATGGATAATGTGTTTAATAGTTGGAGTAGTGATAATTGAGACAAAAGTATAGTGTATTGAAATTAAGTTGAGAAATTTCAAAATTTTAAATTATGGATAATAAAAATTTGGTAATTTTTCATTTAATAAATTATGGACAAATTGAAAAATTTGTCAAAGGTTTTTTAGTTTAGTTAATTCCTAATTTTAATTTATTAAATAATTGTGAAACGTGGCTATGTGCTATGAATAGGCTATGCACGAACCGTTTTTGCTAAATAGTCAATTAGAGATATTAGACTGATTGGATTTGAATAACTTAGTTTCAAATTTCAATCGCACCCTGTGACCCATCATTCCCAATTACTAGTTGTCTACGGCGTTGGAAGGTTGGATCCTGTGATGAAAAAACATAAAGTGGAGCATAGTGATGCAGTGTGCTTGTGTGATTTTATTGACAGAGAAATTTTCATGAGTGAATGGTATATTGGTGTACGATTGAATTCTATAGCTACTAGATTGACAAAATACAAGATGCAATTTCGATGAGTGAATGATACAGTTGTGTATAATCCAATTGAGTGAATGATTTAGTGGGTTAAGATTATCGATACAGACCGATTCCACTAGCTGAAGAAATAAACCAACATCTGGGCCATACTACGGCTTTTGTATCAGGTTCCATATACGGGCTAGACTAATGGATACAGTTTAATAACCATAAAGTTAAGAGGATCAACAAGTCTCAAGCACTGAATGTCACTCACTGGGTTTCCCTTTGTGGGAAGGTATACAACCATTACGTTACCTATTTCATTTTATGAGAGTTCTTCTCAATAGAAAGATCCACGGAATTGTTGGGAAAAAATGCAATTAAAATGATTATTTATTTCAGATTGAAAGTTGTTTTAAAAGGAAAACTCCCGGGAATTTTAATTCGTAGTATTTTATTTCAAAATGAATGGTATAAAATATAATTGAATTGAATTTTTTTTATTTAAAATTGAGCAGTGTTTGGGTAACATGATGACAACTATGAATTTTGGTTTCACGTTGTTCATTGTTTCTAAGATTACTTTGAAAAAAACAGGCATATATTTTTATTTTTATTTTTTTAATTCAAATTTATTATAAAAAAAACATTAGTTCGCAAAGTATTGTTTTGACCATGTTTAAAGACTATAGAACCATTTAATATAGTTTGATGTTTTATGGAATTAGATTAAAATTTGTTTTATTTATTTTATGTCTTAATTATTATAATAGTAATATTGTTAATGAGATAACAGTTTTAGATAAATAGTATTAATATTAACAAATAATATTAAATTATGTTAGTTGGTCTCATTTACAAATCTCAATTAGCACATAAATGATGGAAAATGAAACTTTCAGAGTATATTAATCACATTTATTAATGTGGTTGTGCTAGTAATGTTAGGAAGCAAAAAGCAATTAGTGTCAAATCATTATTTGATGACACTATGATTTCATAGGAGGTGAGGACCCAATAAAAGATGTGGATAATAATATTTGTTATATTTTGGTCGGGTGTGGCTTTGGATTTTGAGCACTAGTAATGGGCCTAATGATGTCTTGGAAATTTTATTGCTAAGAAATATTTACCTAGCTTGTTATGAAGGGCATGTTATGGGAAATGGTTTAGATTAAAATGTCTTTTTAATATATAAATGAAATCGTTTAATTATGTGTGTGTATATGTGTGTGTAAGAGAGTCATTAGAAGAAATTCAAAGTTCATTATGGTAACAATTTTCAACTTCAAGGATAGAGTTGTGTTGTAGATGGTAAAACGAGATGTGATTATGGTTGAAGGCTTGTTGTTATGGTTAGAATGGACGAAATCCAAGTTGACTTCTTTTTTGACCTACTAGAATACTATAAAATCTGGTCGGAACCAATTATCACTACTATGATGGATTGTGGGGAAATATTGGTTGGGGCCAATTCAGACCTAGATCAGGGCCATGTTTTGTTTTCCCCAGAGGCACTGTCGTCAAATGAGATGGTGATTTTTGGCTCATATATAGGTATGGGTTTTGATTCTTTCCTTAATCCTCAGCCTTTTGATGGTAGGCACGAGAGGTTCAGTTCCTAATTTGGGAATCAAGTTGGGCCTTGTTTGGCATGGCCACAAACTTAGTCTAAACATGTGTCTCATTCCCAATGACACTTTTTGCAGAAGGGTTTTTGGTGGACGACCTAGTGGAGCGAGGAGTGAAAAGGATCATGTGATTTTATGTAATGAACGCGGCTTAAGGCCTATCTCCTTGAAAACCTTGACGCAATTTGCTTTGCAGGTGATAATGCTTTATGCAACAAATCTTTTTAGGGACCTTGAAGAAGTTGACCTTAAAGGTAGCGTTTTACAAGAAGCCCCTTTGACACATATATGTGAGGAGGCACAGATTGATGCTAATCATGGTTCAAAGGATGGTTGAAAAAATAAGAAAATGTGATGTGAAAAATACCAAGAAGGGAGGATGCAGAATGGTTCTTGGGGACAATTTTCCTATCCACATGGTGGAGAAGAAGGTTGATCTAGCCATTGTGGGATGGAAAAGGGGTCAATGTTTTAATGTTAAAACTCTCAAGGATTGGGTGGCCAAGGAATGGAGGTAGTAGACCGACCACCTCCAAGCAGCCACAATTTTAATAAGAGGTTGGTTTATTTTCCTTGTCAAATTAGGACATCATATTCCCTAGGTTTCGGAAAAAAATGGGCAATAGACTCAACCCTAGTTTTATTAAACTGATGGATGCCTCTGCTTGATGCAAAAAAAATAAGTCATTGAAAAATCACCCATATGCATGCACATTCCAAGGTTACCACTGCAATTTTGGTATTAGGGAGCTTTCCATGAGATTATGAATTATTTGTGGCAATTTTTGGATGCTAACATGCTATTCCTTATGAAAGGTGTGATGATTATGGCACTTATTCTATTAAACCTGGATACTATACAAGGTTTGGTGCCACAGAGTTGGAAATTGGGCATGTTGGTTACTAACACTTACATATTCTACACTATGAGGGTTTTTTTTTCCATTGCAAAAGGTGCCATAATACAGGGAACATAATGAATGAATGTACACTTCCGTTCCATGGAACTCAGAGCCAGTTTACCTCAAAAATGAAAAATATTCCCCAAAAGGAGACAAATGGAATAATGGAAGCTCCTCATGTTTGTTTAGAAAAGTCTTGGGTCATCCTTCATCCTCTTCACTAAACATCAAATGATGCGCTCAAGAGGTAGCTATGGGATATGAACTCAAGACAAGTTGAGGGAGTGACTACAACCTTGGCACTAGTACAAAAGGAAGTATTAGCTCTAGGAAGAGGAATCAAATATTGGAAAAGCTCTCTAAAATAAGTTTTACATAGAATTTTGGGTAGTGGTTGATAAAGGAAAATAAAGAAGCATAATGATAGGAATCTTATCAGTGTCTTTTTATCGAATAAATACCAAGAAAACAACCTTTAAGCTCCTTTTTGAAAGACAAATCTTGTTGAATCATAATGTTTCTTATCATTGAAGGTTTTACGAATTGCCACATTTATATGTGTATTTATGCATGCTATATTGTAGAGTTTTTATATTGTTCTAGCTACGTATACAATGGAGGTGTTTGAAATACACCTCAACCTTATTGTCCTCATATTTTATGCTCCAAATGGATTCAACAAAATGCATTGACAAAATGTAATTTTTAACCTTTTCTAGTAAAAGAAGATTACGATTTATTTCCCATTTATTTCCCTAAATTTAAATATTTTAAAACTTAATAGGAATACTACTTAAAAAAACCATAAACACCCTACATCATTACTAAGATTATATATTATATATATATATATATAAACTATATATATTATGATTATCATATTAATACTATCTTATTATATACTTGTTTACTTATACTCCTTAACTTAATATATCTAAGTTTAAAATACTTGTTATTATTTTATTTTATTTTGCAAATTCATTTATATTACTTCAAAGTAGCATAGTACAACATTTATCCATCACCAATAAGCATAATATATCAAACAACATTTACTACATTTCTCATATCAAGTCTCGAGATAGATCGTCGATCTTTCATTTTTCAGTTTCCTCTTGTGGACATCAATCGATCCTATGGAATTATCAGGAACAATTGGAGATGGAGAAGTTACGTAATTTCATTGAGATAGATACATTGTCGAAGGTTCAACCATATTTGTTATTTCCTTATCATTGTTTGAGTGACTTGAATCGTGAGTTCATTTTTTCCACTCATTTTATACACAACTATGGTTGAGTCTCTTTAATTTTCATTTAAAGGATGGGTCTCCTCTGCTAAGGGATGAGGTGGTGCCTCCTAAGGTTGACCTCAGTCTCGATGAGGTGGTGCCTCCTAAGGTTGACCTCAGTCTCGATGAGTTGGACCGTCGGTAGATTTAATTTGTTGTTGAGAGTTGTCATGCTTTTGACCTATACTATTTTTTCAACATTTTGCTTCCTTCGGACCTTGTAATCCACAACTCATTTTCTTCAAATACTAGGGGGGAGAAATCCCCTTTTGAAAAGGGTCATGCATTTTGGGATGTGTCAGAATGTTGACAAGAACTACAAAAAAAAAAGTATTTTCATAATCCAACAGTTGAAAATACACCTTACACCTCCACTTGAGTAGTTTTTTATCTTGTAACCATTTTATGATGTCCACTTTAACACATATGTGAACAGCTGTGAGAATTTATTTTCAAAGAATTTTAGTTTCTATTTTAATGAAGTGGCCTATTAAATATCCCATATCCTTTAAGGTTTTTCGTTGGATCAAATGAATGGGTAAATTATGAAGCCTTACCTAGACTGCAATAGCTATAGTTTTCATGGTATATGGATTAAAATACAAAAGCCATGGTTTTATTGATATAGTAGCTTGGCCTAAACACTAGGGTCCTTGGTCAAAAAGCTTATGTTTATCCTCTAAGTTTTTGAATAACACCATAAAAAATACTTTTCAGAAAAATAAAAACTTGACATCCCGAGGCCAATTCTAGTGAACCCATTCATAGAGTGTAGATGTTGAGGTCCAAAATCCATTAAAAGGGAAAATGATCCTCACACATTCATAATATGTTACCTTGAAGTTGGTTTTAACATTTTCCACTTCGGGAGATGGGGTGTCCATAGACTGATTGACAATGAATGTTGGTCCTTAGTGGTATTCATATATCAAAGAAACGGGTCCTAACTTGAGGGCATACTTAAAATGGTTAGCCTTAGAAGCGAAAGGTGCCCCCCCCAAGCCATGCAATCATTGATTAAGCTTGGAATGAGATGGATTGAATCATTCTTGGTAATTCCATAACCATTGAGTAAACGATCCATTTGAAGTTGCCTTCTCTCGTGAAGAAGTTGGATGATAAAACCCAAGGGGATTCATATCCATTCTTGAATTCTAGCAATGAGAATAGATATTACATCAATTTCTTTTACCTTGATGCAAAGAGTGCTATTAGAGAAATACCTAACAAATATTGAGAATTGCAATAGATTTATGGTTGCAATTCTCTATTTCAACATATCTCAATGAAGATATGGCTTCCTCTGACCCTCCCCTTGAGGTAGGTTTTATGAGTGTATAACAAGAGTCACCACCCTGTTCAAAACCATAGTAGTTCTAATAACTAAAATATGTCTACCTATGATGGCATAGTCCCCAAAAGCCTTAGAAAACAAGCCTCGATCATCATGATTCCTTTCAATGCATGCATCAACATATCTATGCCAACCTTTTTCCTCAAGCTTCTTCAAGGGAAACGGAATTTTTCATACATATCCTATATTCTTTTCATCTCTTGCAACTCCAACCCTTCCCCTTATTTCTCTAGTGCTATTTTGTGATGGACTACTAGTTTTCCATTCTCCAAACAATTGAAAACAATGGTGCCAATAGAAGAGAAGCCAAGCATTTCCAATTCTAAGACAACGATGATGAACATCATGAGGCTTCCATAACCAAATAACCCTATGGAAAAGATGGTGTAGTGGGCCTGCAAAACCCTGATCTCTCTTCTGGTCATCAAGCTCCTCCTGTGGTATTTTTTATTAGTCAATAAACCTTTATGGTGGTATTTTTTTTAGTTATATCAATATGAATTCCCTTATTGAATATTAGTAAATTAATCTCTTCTTTCTAATCCAAATTATTATTTTATGGTCATAAGGGAAAGATGTTGGCATATTCTCTTTGTTTCGTGTACACCAATGGATGGAATATATTAAGTACCTTGCATATTTCTTTACCTATTGAAATTTTCCTAATATAATTATGAAATTATCATGAAAATTATGAAATAAAAAATGACATCACTTGGATACTAGGTTTATAAAGAAAATAACTAATCCTTAAAAAAAATAAGAAATGGGGATCATTAATTTTGAAAGGAGAAAATGAAAAACGGGTGAAATGATGTTGATCAACAGATATCAACCACATTTTCTATTGTGCGTGTGCTACTTTTACTTCTTTTCAGTGGTGTCATTAATGAATAGTTGGTGCCTTTATATTTTTTATAGATTATTAAGAAAATAAATATTTGATGGATTTTCACAATAATTTGCTTAAGGTAAACATGCCCAACAAAAGTAAGTATGTTTGAGGATTGGTGCAAATACTGGAGTAATTAAGCAATGAAGTTTGTTGGAGTTAAACAATCCTCATTAGGTAATTTCTCATAAGGCTTCACTGCACAAATATATTATTAGAGAAACAATGGCTTGTTGGAGTTTCCCAAAGACACATGTGGGGTGACTCCTAATAAATTCAATTGAATTTCTCTTTAATAACTTTATTAGAGTTACCTTAAATATTTTTTAAGGAAATCCTTTATGATTCTTGACTTCATTACTTTCTTAAGAGTTAGGGATCTCTTAGAGTTACCCTAAGTCATTGTATGGTAATCTTGCATGAGGATTTTTTGGATTATGACTTACCTTTAGACTCACATATCTATGAGATTATCGCAACTAGTATCCATGATAATCAAAATAAATGCACGACCTTACCAACCATGTGAAACTATGATAAAAACACCATGATTATTAGCAATGAGTGGATTTTGGACACTTGCCATGATAGAGATGACTTGTAGGTGTATTAGAACAATTAATGGTTAACATTCATCCTTCAACAATGTCAATAAAAATATGGAATTTGAAGAACTTAAAGATAAAGGATTGAGTCAAAGAAATCAACCCCAAAAGATGCATAGTTAAAGTGTTCAACTTCCTCTAGGATGTATAAATGAGTGTATAAATGAATGGAATAGCTCACGACAAAGGAGGTCTAGATTATTAAGAAGAGAATATGTTTATTATATGTGTATGGGTAAAAAAAAAAGTTGTGAAATTTGATGGAGACACACACACATATTTTGGGTGGGATGAGAGACTTATCTATAGTGATTTGTTTTCCATTTATTAACTATAGGTTGGAGATATGGTATCTAAGCATAATAAGTGGAGAATCCTTCTTCTTTATGTTAATGTGTTTTTCTTTCATTGTGTACTTTTAGTAAGCATCAAGTTGTCTTAGATTAAGAAATACTAGAGAAGGATTATCTTCCTACATGGAGTACATGTGTCCTAATAATTGTGGTTATGTTTGGCCTTTGTGAAGGGGTAGTTCAGTAAATGGTATTGCAAGTGAAGTGTCTTATCATACACAAACTAGGGTCTGGTAATAGGTGATATTACTAGGAGCATTTAAACCATGAAGAAATAAGAGGATGTGACATTAGAGAAATTTTGAGGTATAAAATATAAAATAATAGTGGAAATAATAAAATAAAATTAGATTACATCATCAAATTTTTTAGGAGAAAAACAAAAAACCTTTTTTTCAACTTGTATTTTAACCTATCTCCCTAAGGTTCTACTAAAATCTCAAATGGGAGCAATTGTTGCATGTAGAATTTAATTCCTCATCCAAGGAGTACCCATGTTGTATAGTTTTGATGGACCCTCCTACATGAAAAATGAGAAATACCTAAAAAACATGATTGCAATCACGTTTTTTTATGTATTTCTCATTTTTCACATAGCAGGGTCCATAAAAAATATGCAACATGGGTACACCTTGGACGAGGAATTAAATTCAACATCCAACGTGTGTTCCTACTATAAATTTGAGTAAAACCATAGGGAGATAACTTGAAAATACTAGTTGGAAAAATAATTTTTTTATTTTTTTATTTTTAAATTATTTAACTTTCTTACTCCAAAAATGGTGAATCATCCATCATGGTTGACATCATCATCTTGAATCATATTAGTTCTTATAAAGTTGATTTTGGTTGTATATTTTTGTTTTGAGGTCCATTTTAGACCTCAAAATTTCTCTAATGATATCTTTCAAAGGAGATATCATTCATAGCCTAATTTGAGGGTAGAAGATGAAATTATGAAGGGAAAAAAATATCACAGTAATTGCAATATGGGCTCATGAATCCCTAATTATACATAATTTCATGATGACGAATAAGAGGTGCAGAAAATCATGGGGTTGACGGTCATTGTAGAGAACCTAAATTCAAACCATTAGAAATAAACCCAAATATAATAAATTTGTAATTAAAAACTATATACTTCACATAAATGAAGAAGAAGAAAAAAAATAAGCATGTGATTTGGGTCCACGAATACCCAAGATTATACATAAATCATTATAATGATGAAATAAATCTAATCCATCACTATATATCTCATAATTTTTAAAATGGTAATTTCCATTATGGATGATGATATACATATTCACAAAATTTTTCATTCTCCATACAATGACATGAACTAGCTTCTTATGAGTGTTTGTAAAAAGTGTTGCCTTACATACCTATACCTAGGATAATGATTAAGTAAATCTAGTCCATTATTATATATCACATAATTTTTAAAATGGTCATTTCCATTATGGATGATGATATACATCTTCACAAAGTTTGCATTCTCCATACTCTGACATGAACTAGATTCTTATGAATGATTGTAAAAAATGTTGCTTTACATACCTATACCTACGATAACGATGAAGTAAATGTAGTCCATTACTATATATCACATAATTTTTAAAATGGTCATTTACATTATGGATGACAATATACATCTTCACAAAGTTTACATTCTCCATACAATGACATGAACTAGCTTCTTATGAATGTTTGTAAAAAATGTTGCTTTACATACCTATATCTAGAATAATGATGAAGTAAATCTAGTCCATTACTATATATCACATAATTTTCAAAAAGGTAATTTCCATTATGGATGACAATATACATCTTCACAAATTTTGCATTCTCGATACAATCACATAAACTAGCTCCTTACAAGCATTTGTAAAAAATGTTTCCTTACGTACCTATACCTAGGAAGGGATTATGGAAAGAGATGCTAGGAAGCCAACATTAAATGTATAGAAACTAAATCCACCTAAGTAAATAATGAATATAAGGAATTATGCTAATAGTACCATGTGTAATAGTACCAGAGGGGCTTCACTTGGGGAGCAATACCATACCATGTGGGTTCATATCAGGGGACATTTATTGAGGAAAAAATGGCATAATATATTAGGGGATATATAGTGGGTAGAGGGTTTTTATATTGGCAAGTACAAACAATGTAGCCCAATGTTAATGAAAAAACATAAAGGGGTATAAAAAATGTTAATGAAAAAATGGATACCTACAATATCTAGTAGAAGTAGGGATTTTTAAATTTGGAAGGTGTATTGTGTTTGTATTGGTAGGGGCTTAAATAGTGTGATCTTTAGAGGTATTTTCTAATATGTAGTCAAATTAAGGGTATTGTTTAATATGCCACGAACGCATGTGATATATCATAGGTTCATTGAGTGAAGCCCCTGTGAATAGTACCATAAAAAAAAATCACATGAAATGATTGTGTGAGATTTTACACGTGATCAAAAGAATAACTATAATTACACATTCTTATGGTGAGGTTCTTCTCACTAACACTACACATATTCATCTTCCAACACTTTGCAGATTCAGATGAAGTACGCAACTCGATGTAGGTCGAGGTTAGTGTGTTAAGAAAAACTGCTTTGCATCGCCAAAGAGGCTTATGGCACAAAATTCTTTGATATTGATAGTCGGGTTGTGTTTTCTTTGTCATGGGCAACCATTAATGGCTTTTCCATCAATGTTCCCATGCTCATCATTGGTCTCTTGGTTTCAGCAACAACGTTTCATTGTTCTCATCTTTGATGATGGGGCTCACACTTGACTTGGGGACAGTCGTGTCTTGCCACAGTTGATAAGGCCAACAAAAGTGTTCATCAGTGAAGGAATTATCATGTTCAGTACTTATTTCTTGTGAAACCCTAGTGTAGTTATCATGCTTTAATACAAAAAAAAATTCATTTTTAGTTGTAGGAACTTGTTGTTACTTTGGTTTGGTATGTCAATGAGAGTGATGTCGGTTCCAACTCCGAGAAGATGTAGAAGTAGCAACAACCCTCCAATGGAAGAATTAAGCTCCCACCACCCAATTCAAAGCATGCATATTTTGTATATTCATCTATCAAATTAGCGGCCCCAAGGGTTGTTAGTAGATTCAACTACACTCATATTGTGTTTTTTTGTCTCTTTACTTTCTTATTCATTGAATGAGAACTAAATTGTTTTCTTGTATTTTGTAGAAGTTTAGCAATCACACTAACCCCAGGGCTACCAAAGTAGCCAAGGTGTACCTTGGCTTACTTTAATTACATTTGATTTTTTATTGTTCTTATCCAACATATTCTTACTTTAGTGGAGCATTCCTCGATGATAGGGGGCATGAGAACTCATCATGCTTTCATCAATGAAGAAAGAACGCTTTGTTTCCAATGAAATATCATCTTGGTAAATTCCTACTTGGACTACTGCCCTACTACTCTTGGACAACTTTGTTTTACATTCATTAATTTTTAGTAAATCTAAAGACGTGTTTTTCCTTTTAAATCCTACTTTTCTCTGACTAATTGCATCTCCAGGGTCCAAATGATGCTTCTATGAAGAGAATTCAATGAATTTTAAGTGAAATATCTCACTTCTTCTTTTATGCATGCCTCCAACTTGTCCTCTTCACCTATAGAGTTCTCTACTTCCATAACTATAGTAACTATCTCTGCCAGTTTCTCCAAATTGCTCACTTCTAATTCGAGAGGCATGCAATTTCAATTCTTCAGAAATGAAATATTATATTTACAAACTCCAAGTTCGTTTAGATCCAAACTCACATTAGAGTCCTTTTCATCATAGTCAACGTAAGGAACTGTTGTAGCAGCTGCAACACCCTCCAAATTTTTGGCCTACATCCAATTTCGGAGCCTCCTTTAAGAGTTTTACTTGATGTTTGCACACAATTGGGTTCACCCCATGAGCTCATGTGAGTCTTCGCACCGACCTTGCTTTATCATTCTATAGACAAATTTTGCATGTCGATGTCAACATCACACTTGCGACCATGTTTTGGTCATACACAAGGTCTTCACTTCATGTGTACATATTGTGTTCACTATATAAAGATCTGCCACGCTCACACATAGAGTCATATACATTGTCGCGCAAGCGTCATCATGGTCATCCGATGATAAATCATAAGTATTGGTTTGTCATGTTCAGCATGTGTGTTTAGATGGTATGAGTCGTCTCTTCGTCAAGTCATGTAAGCACTGTGTGTTTTCAAGATCACAACTGCACTTTTCACTCACTCACAAACTTAGTTGTTTTAGCTTCTGACGACAGGATTACCATCTAACAGTCAAACCTTCACCCCACCATCAACTAAACCTATTGTCACCTAGAACAACACAGAAGCATCAAGCAAGCCATTTCAAGTTGCACAGCCTGCAAGCTAATCAATCAACCCTCATGCTGAACAATCAGAGAGTTTGACTCGGTAGTGACCCCTGGACTAACTCCCCTCAAAATTTACGTAGAGCCTAAAATCCTTTCCCACTCTACTGATTGAGAAAAATGCACAGATAGGTCAGACAGATACCTAGTGCCCGTCCCTGTCTCCCTCAGAAAATTGTGCATTTTTTCTAGCTAGCCCACCAGTCAGCCGATCAGTTGCTCACCTGGAAAATTGCGCAAATTTCACAAGAAATCCCTTTAATTCCCAATTGTCTACTCAGCTCAAAAACTATAGAGAGATGATTACTAGGCCAGCCTTCTAGTATCAACGAAGTTTTTCCTGCCAGCAAATCCCAACAGCTGACTGCAAGTTCCCTCCATGAATTGAGTAGTTTTTGCTTGAAGGCTCCCACTACTCGCTCCTTCCAAAAATTGCGCAGATTTTGTCTTCCCAGCCTACCCATAGCCCCAAATGTTGCTCCCAAAAATTGTGCAGTTTTTTCCTCGAGCTAAGCCAGACTCCGCAGATAGTCATTGTTGATCTGGATTTCCTGTCACCATCTCCCAGTGCCTTTTGTGCAATTTTCACTAGTAGTTCCCGTAGCCTCCATCCCAGCTTGAAGCTCATAACCTTGTCTCCTATCTCATTCACCTGCACCTAAAAATATCATTCATCATGGTAGACTAGGAGGTTTATGGATTTGATGTCATCTCATCATGAGTGACTACAAATACAGCTACACAAACAAACATGGTGCAGTGACGAATGGGATTAACAAAGGGAGTACATGCAGAAGGACATGTTCACCAATGGATGAAAAAATGATGCATGCAAAGAGATGTTGAAAATGGAAACAAGAAATGTTAAAAATAACATTGCTATAAATAGAAGTTCGGGTACTAGTGTTGGACATAGCAACAAGGAATGAAAAATGGAAGTGCTAAAATTAGCATTGCTATAAATAGAATTTCAGGATGGATTCCAATTTTAGTTAGTCCTTGAACTAAAATAGTGAATTAAAATTCGAATTTGATCTTAGCAACTATTTGAAAAATACTTAATTAATTCATCTTGAGTTAATTAGTTGGAGAAAATCAAATATGAAGTCTATGTGGGGACATGAAAAAATTTCTCCATTGATTGAGGAATTTATCCCTTAGTTAAAGAGATAAGGATGAGTTGTAATTTGAGTTGTAATTAGTTCACTTAGTTAACTGAGTCAAGTCCAGTAGATTAATTCTAACAGTTAGTAGAATTAATTGTGAGTTCAGTTAGTTAATGCATGCATGCATGTAAGTACTGCACTTCAGATAATTGGATATTCTCTCATAAATAACTCATGCATGTTAGTTCAGTCAAAGAACCAGTTGAGATTAGAGGATGGGATAGTGTACCATCAATTGGAGGATTTTTCCTATATAGGAAACTCATCCATGCAGAAGGAATTATCTCCTTCAGGTTTGTGTAGTTATTTCTGAACCAAGTGAGAAGTGTGAGGTGGGAATTCACACAATTGGAAGCACTAGACCCCAGGAAAAACTACGCAAGGAAATAAGAGGCTTGGAGGGTAGAGGAAAAGGTTGTGAGAGCCTTTGACTGTCTATGAGTAGCATTGTTTGATTGCAAAAAGAACAGGATAGCTTAAGAGATGATTCTTTTTGTGATACTTAACATATTTCCACTTGTATGATAATACAAAGATTGGGGTTTTGGGCTGAGGCTTTCGTCGGGTTATTTATTTTGTGTTATGTGTGATTTCTTCTCTGTTATATGTGTTCACATTGATCTTTCTCATATTCGATTAAGCTACCACAAAGTTTGGTGTAGAAGTAGATCTTGTATTTTGCTTTAGTATATTGCATAATTTGTTGATCTAAAGTGGGAATTTCTACATGGTATCAGAGCAAAGGTGATCAACTTGAAGAACAGTATATAAGAAGGGAGAAGTTCGAAGTTTGAGGTTCCTAAATATAGAAATCGAGTTCTTATCACATCTCAATTTCACCAATGGACTTCAAGGATTTAAGACTCGAGTATGCCCTTGATGGCAACTAGAATTATATAGCCTGGAAGGATTGCATGGAAGCAGTATTATATGATAACAGTCTAAAGAACTTCATTGATGAATAAGTCCCCAAGAAAGTAGTGGCTAATGCTACAAAGTTGGCAGAATGGAAGAAATGTGTGGCTAGAGAAAGGAGAATCCTTCTGGAGGGAGTTCGAGACCACATAGTCTCAAGTCTCCATGGGAAGGAGACATTGTTTTTGATGTGGAAAACATTGAAAGATTTATATCAGAAATACAACAATCAAAGGAAGCTAGCACTGAAAGACAAGCTTTGGAAAATCAAGTGTGAAAAGGGCGATACGATCTCTACATATCTAAACAAGCTCACCACCTGTAGGGATGAGCTTGGAAGTGTAGGAATCATGACAGCCAATGATGACATGGTGAGCCTTGCATTCCTTGGTCTTCCTAAGAGCTGTCATAGCTACCAAGACTCGGTTAATGAAAGAGAAAAACTACCAGATTGGGAACGACTTTGGTTGGATCTAATGCAGGAGGAGATAAGAAGAAGCACCAGAGATGGATCTTCATAATCTAAGGGGGATGAAGAAAATTTTTCCTTAGTGAGTAAGGCAAAGAAAGGGAAGGAGAAGGACTCTCATCCAAAATCAAGTTCTTCCCATGGTGGGAAGAATTTTGACAAATCAAAAGTGCGATGCTTTCGTTGTCATGAGGTGGGCCATTTTGTGACAAATTGTCCACTGAAGAAATCCAAGATGGGATCCAAGGAAGGATCTAAAGGTGAGGCATTGGCCTCACAATTCGAGTTTGATTTCACCCTCTTTGCATGCATGGTTTCATCCATGGTGGGATGTGGTTGGTTTCTTCATAGTGGAGCTTCTCTCCACATGATCGACGACAAGAGTTTGTTCAGTACCTTGGAGGAGGAAGATCTCTAGATACTAATAGTGATGGGTAATGATGAAAAGTATAGTGTCTCAAGTGTAGGCATGGTTGTTTTTCAGAGGGAGCATGGAGCTCACGTTACCTTGACCGATGTAAAGTATGTACTAGGACTAAGGAAAATTTTGGTGTCAATCACAATGATGGAAGACAAAGGCTATGATGTAGCCCTCAGTAAGGGAAAGGTTTTCCTTCGACACATCACCACTAGACAGGTGAAGCAGATTAGTTCACGAGTCAAGAACTTGTATGCTCTTGAGGTTCAAGATGCATGCAAAGCCTTGAGGAGCAATGTAACTGATGGAGACATGGTGGTTGAGAGGGAGAGTAAATTGGCTCTCAACATGTAGCACCAGAAGAAGTCTCAGACAATTGTGGAGTAGCCACAATTGGTGAAGTAGCTTCAGGAGGTTATGGAGCAGTCACAACTAGAGAAGCCTTGAGGAGATTATGCAGAGACATCTACTCATGTAGAGACCTCCAATAAGGGGAAATTTCAAGCCATGTGGGCAGAGGGATGACATGCATCCATACCTTCAGGTCAGAGGTGGGGCGATGTGGAGTGACAACCCCAAGAAGGTCGGAACAGGGGCAAGATCATTGAGGTACCCAACCTCTTTGATTATACCTCATTATGGGAGCCCCGAGGAGGAGTAGCAGGATTGGCTGAGTGGGTAGAGACATATGCAGATGGAGTGGCAGAGAGAGATACAATGCAGGAATCCCAAGACAGTGCAGAGCTAGGAGGTTGCAACAATGTGAGAGGCACAAGAGTGTTGCACTAGTGCAGGATGGCACAGGGAGGTGCGCAATGGTGCGAGATGCATGGAGTGTTGTAGGAGCTCAGAGATCAAAGAGGGATCACTTGTCAGCGACAGAGGGAGATTCAGCATCAGATGGTGTTTCTAGCCCAATAGGGAGGTCAGTTGGGAGATTTTTTTGTTTCTAGACTTGTTGGAGCAACAACATTTGGGAGAAGTGTTACATGCAGAACATTCCAAAGGTTCAGGATCGGGTTTGAGTTGAATTCCTTTCTTGTTGAGAGGGAGTGTTGAAAATGGCAACAAGAAATACTAAAAATAGAAATGCTAAAAAATAACATTTCTATAAATAGCAGTTCGGGTACTAGTGTTGGACATAGCAACAAGGAATTAAAAATGGAAGTGCTGAAAATAACATTTCTATAAATAGAATTTTGGGATGGATTCCAATTTTAGTGATTCCCTGAACTAAAATAGTGAAGTAAAATTCGAATTTGATCTTAGTCACTGTTTGAAAAATAATTAATTAATTCATATTGAGTTAATTAGTTGGAGAAAATCATACATGAAGTCTATGTGGGGATATGCAACAGTTTCTCCATTGATTGAGGAATTTATCCCTTAGATAAAGAGATAAGGATGAGTTGTAATTAGTTGGCTCAATTAACTAAGTGAAGTACAGTTATATTAATTCTAACATTTTTTAGAATTAATTGTGAGTCCAGTTAGTTAATGCATGCATGCATGTAACTACTGCACTTCAAATAACTGAATATTCTCTCATAAATAACTCATGCATGTCAATTCAATTAAAGACCCAGTTGACATCAGAGGATGGGATAGTGTACTATCAGTTCGAGGATTTTTCCTATATAGGAAACTCATCCATGTTGAAGGAATTATCTCCTTTAGGTTTGTGCAGTTATTTCTGAGCCAAGTGAGCAGTGTGAGGTGGGAATTCATACAAGTGGAAGTACTGGACCCCAAGATAAATTGTGCAAGGAAATAGGAGCCTTGGAGGTCAGAGGAGAAGGTTGTGAAAGCCTTTGACTATCTATGAGTAGCATTGTTTGATTGCGGAGAGAGCAGGATAGCTTGAGAGCTGATTCTTTTTGTAATACTGAACATATTTCCACTTGTATGATAATACAGAGATTGGGGTTTTAGGCTGAGGCTTTCCTCGAGTTATTTCTTCTATGTTATGTGTGATTGATTTCTTCTCTGTTATATGTGTTCTCATTGATCTTTCTCATATTCAATTAAGCTTCTGCAAAGTTTGTTGTAGAAGCAAATCTTGTATTTTGCTTTAGTATATTGCATAATCTATTGATCTACAGTGGGAATTTCTACAAGGGAGGTGATCGTGAATGGGCGATAATGCAAAGATGTGTTCATGGATGAATGGATGGATGAACATGCAAGGATGTGTTCACACACAAACAAATGGACAAACATGCACTTTTCACGAACGGGCGACCCTGTCAAGCATGCCAACATAAAAGCAAGGAGCAACGTGTGAATGTAGCATCAAGCAAATGCAATGACTATCAAAGACTCTGTGCACTTTTCCATGCGAAGGTGAAGCTATGACACACCATGAGTACATCCATCACCCAGCAACACTGCAACTTGACATGCACACCAGCAACAACACAAATGTACCAACACTGTCATGTCGAGCCTTGTCATGAAAAATGTCATCCACATCTCTACTATGGGCGATGCTGTCAATGAATGTAATGTAATGTGGAAGTCCAAGAGACCCACTTTTCATATGAAGCATCATGTAAAGTCAAAAGGTCATGAAATTCAAACATTCATGAGGGAAGTCAAACAGCCACAAGGGTCAATTTCACCCTTGGCTATAAATACCCCCTCATTTGTACATCCAAAGGAATTTTTCACCTCAACTCCTCCCACATAGCCTTGATAGTTGTAATCTTTTCTTTGAGGAGTAAGTAGCGGCTCCAATGCCTCACCCACAGGGTTAGTGATGTATGGTTTAACGATGTGTCTTGGAACTTTATCTTAATTCATAAGCTTGCTAATAGGCCAACACGTATTCACACATGTGTTGTAATTGTTGTAAGACTAACCTTGAACACTTGTAATGCATGTTTCTTTAACTTGTGTTTACCACTTGGACTCATTAAATTATTGCAATACATATATTAATGCGAATGTGTTGTATGAGCTATTAACGATGTCCTTCTTGTGTTGGTAACCTCCTCGGACACTAGATAGACCTTCCGTGTAAAATTTCTATAATGACCGTCGCAGTTGCGTAGACTCCTTCGTTGTGTGTTGTACGTGTTATCTTTTCTTGTGTGTTGTTATTGCCACATCCGTGTGGACTGCTCGTCCATAATCTGTCTATGTCATGTTTTGTTGTGTGTTCCTACAGAGTTGAGGCTTCCTCCCATTCGACCTGGGACTCACTCCCACCCTCTCCATCTACAATGAAAGAGCCATTGACACAGGTAACACTAGAAATTACCAGGCATGCGAACCTCACTACTCGAAGACAAACAAAACCACTCTCCTATGCTAACAAGCAAGAGCTAAGGCAAATCTTTAAGATAATGGCAACCGGGCTATTGTACCGGATGGGACTCCCACACCAAACAGTGTGAGGTCTAGTTAGGACTTCATACCAAGGTCATCCCCTAAATTTTGGTGGGTCCAGCACCGTCAACATTTCTGTTGCTAGGAGGGCCACCAGTTGTTTATGGATGAATGTCCTCTCACACTCACTCATCAACCATCTGGTCAAGGTAGTAACTCACACTCCCTCTCACCTACATGCGACTCTACAGTTGGTTACTTCTCACATCCCAAGACTGAACATGAAATTCCATATCATTAGCTATACTCCATATGTCCCATCACCCACTAGTTCATGAAAGGATTCGAACTGATCCCAAGCATACAAGATCTTCCATATGCTTTAAGGAAGCCAAATGCCACTCCCACAGTGTTTGTTGTATTGTTAGTGGAAGAAGCAGTTCTTGGCACACTTGAAGGTCTGGTAAAAGCTTCTAAAGATGGAGAGAAATCTTCGGTCTTCTAAAAAGGGGAATGAGACACCCTCGTGATCTTAGGGTCAGACTTTAGTATAGGAGGTGGAGGGGAAGGTAGTGAAGGAGGCAGAGGTGGAGATGAACCAACAAACTTAGAGCCAGAACCGTTAGATTCTGAAGGAGAGGACGAGGACGAAGAAGAAGAAGAGATGGCTGACCAAAATATGGAATGGATGACTCATGGACCGTTGGCTCTCCCGAGTGCTTTTCACAAGATGCCAAAGTGGGCAGAGAGAATGAACATCAAGTTCAACCCTCACTACACAATGAAGGTAGAAGACTATTTGGACAACTTCTACCTGCAACTACAGACCCTTGAGGTTTGGCATGATGACATAGGATGTAGATTGTTTCCATATACCTTAGACGGTCGTTCAGCTGCATGGTACCACAACCTTCCAACCAACTTCATACATAACTACGATGCATTCAAACGCATGTTCCTTGAAAAAATATTTGATGACAAGACCCCAGCCATGTTACTCAAAGGTTTGGGAAGCCTAAAGATGGAGGGGAAAGAAAAGGTAAAAGACTTCAATCAAAGGTTTACACACATATTGAAGAAGTTTTCAGTGGATACCAAACCTCATGACTCCATCATTGTTGATTACTACACGTATGCATTGCTGACCAACATTGCACAGTTCGTCAAGCGAGTTGTGAAACGAACACTAGTAGAAAACTGCGAAGATGCTATTGTTGTTGAGAAAGACCTGTGCGCGATTGGAGCCATCAAGGATGATGAACCAAGAAAGGGATCCAAAGACACAAGTAGGAAGTCCCTGGTGGTGGCAAGCAAAGGTAGAGATAAGGAAACCAATGATATTGAAACCATCACTCGCCTCGCCAAGAACTTGATAACAAAAGTTTCTAAGCTTAAACAATGAAAAACAGACATGTCTACAAGCTACCATCTACCCAACAACAAACAAGGAAGAATTTCATTACGCAACAACTAGTTCACTACAAAAACTATGTAGAGCTTTGTGTTCCACAGTGCGCAAATTCCAAATTATGTTCATTCCACGAAGAACATCACCCAAAGAACTCTTGTTCAAACTGGAAGCGAGTCACAAGCTCTGTATGCAGTCATACATTCAATGTAGAAAACAATATGCTAGAATAGTCAAAAGACATGGATAATGATGAAGATGTTTCACCTGATGGAGCATCAAGTTCCAGCCATGTGGTGAACATGTATCAGTGCTCGAAAGCAATGCTGAAGATGAACACCGAGAAGCATCCCCCAAAGAAAAGTGACCATTACAATCTTAGGAGCAAAGGGGCTCCCATTACAGTTAGGGAAGCATAAGAAAAAATGAGGGTGTTGTTGAGGAAGGCTAATCCATTAGCCACCCCAAAGAAGAAAAGAAAAAGCAAGTCTGGGAAGACAATGACAGACAAGAGTACGTCCATGAGCAGCAAATTACAAAACACTCTGTCAAACAACATGAACATCAGTATTACCCCAGACACCTCAGTGAATCTACCACCTCTATACTACAACATTGTAGATGACATGAACAAAAATTCACAAACATATGTTTATTTGAGCTAGCTATGATATAGAGTCAGCGAGACATCCTACTGTGTGCATTAGGACAGACAACAACAGACAACAAAGCCTCTACCAACAAGGGTGCAAGCACACCTCTCAAATCACTTTCCATTGTGATAAACACACTATCAATGGAAGAAGGAAACTCAAGTTTCCCTCCATTCCTGCTCTCATTTGAATTTTTTAACTATAATGTTCACAACTGCTTGGTTGATTCTGGTGCAATAGCCAACGGCATACCGCTCTCCATTGCTAAAAATATCAATGCACAATGGAGCATGACATCTGTAGAAATCATGCAACTTGATCAAACATCTGTATTAGCCATTGTGAACTTTGAGATGTGATCATCTTACTATCTCATGATAGTCGAGTCCACCAATGCATGAACATTTTTCTGTGGACATACCAGAAGAATACAGTTTACTACTCAGCAGAGACTTGTCTAGCAAGCTGAATGGATATTTTTCTATGGACTGGCTGCACATGTGGCTTCCATACAAAGGAAAAGACAATAAAATATGGGTGATATTCGAGAGGTAGATGCACAATGTCACTCCCATCAATGGCGTGAATGAATAGTTGGCCTTCGTAGAACTCATGTTTGGCAACTGCCTCCTGGAAACAACATTGATGTGTTATCCTGCGCAGCCAGCTCCAAACCCACTAGACACACAATTGGGTCTCCTTCCTTGCCCAACTGATGGTAATGAAGCATGTTGAATACATTGTACTAATAGTAGCAATAGTATTAGTACAAGTGTGTTGAACAGTCTGTGTACAAATAAGTTATGGACCATGTACCTTGACAAATCAAAGACATAGGATGGATTAGGAGTTAGATGTGTCTTGATCGACCCAAACAATAGGAAACATTTTCTTTCAAGTCACTTGGAGTTCGAGTGCACGAACAACGTTGTTGAGTATGAAGCACTTGTGTTGGCCATGTAGAAAGCTATCAGCCTCAACGTGGCCATGCTAAAAGTGGTAGGTGATTCAGAGATAGTGGTATGGTAGGTACATAACACCATTCACTATTTTTCATTTCATCTCAAAAGTTTCCAGGAAGAGGTATGGAAATTAATCTCTAACTTCCAAGAATTTAACATCACTGTTGTACCATGTACGTGTAATGCGGCTGCCAATGTCTTGGCAAACACAACTTCTATAATGTCACTAATTAGGGATAGATTTACTATTGAAATTGATGAGCCTCATAAATGGGTAATTATATGGGCTCATTCTACCTCCTAACCTAGTCAAATCAACCATTCGCTAAGCTTATTGTATGATTTTTTGATTATATTTATGCTTATAGGGTGAGTTGAGTTAGTTATTATGCGATGTGGTCTAACATGTATTTAATGGAGATTATTGATGGATTTCGAGGTCAAAGTCAAGGATCTAGTGGTCAAACTACGACAATAACTCAAATTGGATAGAGGAGAGGACTTATAAGAGGGAATCCCCCTCATTTATTCCTCCTCACTTTGAATTCCCCTTCATTCAACTCGGAGCACAAGCAACTGAATCATGCATAAAAGGCAGCTAAGCAAGTGGAAGATGATTGTTATTTATCTCGAGTTTTGGGAGCCAAGCCTCCTCGATTTTAAGGAAGTTGTTGGTAGCTTTAGATGTATAAATAGAGAGGCCTAGGGTGTCACTAGGGTCGATTTTTTGCTTATGTAAACTCTGCTCAAATTTTGAGCTTACTATTGTATGAAAATTTAATGTAATCTTGATATTTTTTGATAATGAAGATGGAATCCTTTTTGAGCTAGCACTGAGTTACCTCAGAGGGCTAAAGCTCTTGGATTAGGGCCCAATCCAAATAGCCAAGCTTCTCTTTACTTGTATTTGTATGCTTTACTTCAATTTGTAGATTAGTTTGTTGTTAGATGTAGTTCTCTTATGGTTCAGAATAGTTTGTTTTTGATGATTTAGTAGTTTGCTTCCATTTCTACTTTTTGTAGTAGGTTAGGTAGTGATTAGGGAAGATTTAAAAGGCTAGAAATAGTGCCTTGGTCTCTCTTCCTCCCTCTGAGACCATGATTTGATGCAAAGACTCTCTTGTTTCCCCAAAATCAGAGATTTTCCTCATTCCTAGGACTTCTATTGTTTGCAGCTCTCTAGTAGGTTGATAGTCCAGTTTTGCTTTACTTTATATCTTATTTATCATGTCCACTTCCTAATTTGTAATAGCCCTTTTGCATGCTTTCCTTTCTTAGAGCATTTCTCAACATTTCCTTCTATACATCATAGTTTAGGCAACTTTAATGCAAAACTCTGTTTTTCCTAGGATGCACTCCTTTCATTGGTTTCTTGATTTTCTTGGTTGACTATAAGTTTTTGTGTAGCAGATCTCTTCCAGTAGTAGGCCAGTGTACCAGAAATCACACCCTCCATCTGATTCATACCCTACAGGTCTCCCAAACCTCACTTAAGAAAGATTTTGCCCAACACCCCCACTGCTTCACACAACCAACCTTCTCTCTTAAGTGGCTGTAATCAAGAGGAACCCTTAGAGGAACATCCAGAAATATTTGAAGAACCTATAGGGGAAGAAGAAGAAGAAAACATTCCTCTCAAGCCAATGGCTAAAAAAAAGAAATGATAGGGGAAATGGAGAGATAATAGAGGGCACCTTCCCCATTCAGGAGACCAATGGGGATACCAAAATGAAGAATATAAGTCCTTCAACCCTACCTCACTTCCATGGTTTGCCTACAGAAAATCATGACACCTTCTTGTTTGAGTTTGCTATCATCTGTCGAAGTTATGACTCTGCAGAAGATGAGCAAAAGTTGAGACTGTTCCATAGGAAATCTTTCGAATGACCATAGGAAGTGATGAGTCCCTAGAAGACTATGAAGAGAGGTTCCAGCTCAGTTACAAAAGGGCCAGATGTACACTCAACCCTGAGTCTCTGAAGTTGGTCCTGCTTAGGGGAATTCGGGAAGACCTTTTAGACATCCTCCATCTACCCGTCGGGGGAGACATCTACGAACTATCCTATGAGGACATAAAGACTTTTTTTAGAAACCATTCTAGAGTAGCCAAAAGGAAAGGTAGAGGGAGTCAACCCATAGCCAGTACCTCTTCTTCTAATTCATCCATTAAAGGTGAAATTGGAAACATGCTAGAAGACTTCAAGAGTGAGATGTTGCAGACTCTTGCCATGCAAATGGATACCTTACATATCAAAAGGAAACAACACGAAGCAGAGAGGGCTTTGGCTATTTTTTTCCCTAGATGCACCAGGAGACATCCTAAGAATGAATGCCCATTGAACTCTATCGAGGTTTGTTCAGTCTGTGAAGAAGATCATTCTACAGATAAGTGCCCTTCCTTGCCCGGACTTAAAGCTGTATACCACAGGGCCGAAGGAGTCACTGAACAGATCTATTACATAAACCAAAGGACGCCGCATGGACCTAGACCATACCAGTAGGGGATGCCAGGTACATCTCAGACATACTACAACCCCAACCAAGTCACCTTGATACCTTCATGGGGACCCCTGCTCATCCTTCCTGGTCCACACCTCCTCCTTGGTCATTCACCTCTCAATATCATGCCCAACTAGACACCCATTCATTTCAATCCTATGCTCAGCCGCAACCTTAGTGGAATGCATCTCATTTGGGGTGGAGGCCCTAATACAACTCTCCTCCTACTCTTTTGGCTCCACCACCTACCCAACCACAACCGTTACCTTCTGCTCCACCAAGGAAACCCCAAATTCTTGCCTAGACAAATCTGAACCCGAACAACAGACATGCTCAGCAAGTGTATAGTGGGGAACCATCATGCACAACTTATGTTATGGAGATTCAAGAAATTAACTTGTGATTTGAGAAATTTCTCCCAGATAGCCAGCCTCCACCCAAGGAGGTTGAGGAATATAAAAGGGAAAGAAAACCTAAAGCAATCCACCCTTTCCTGAGAGACTATCCATGACAGTCCAGCCTACCCCAGAAGAGACTGAACTCTTTGGAAAATCGAAACACTTATGTGTGAAGATACCACTTCTTCAAGCCATAAAAGATGTGCCTATCTACAATAGGTTGATCAAAGAGAAGTGCTTTTGGCATCCAGTATGGCGCAAGAGAGATGCCCCAACCATCAATGTCATAGGACATCTGTCTAACCTAATGTTGGGGTAGATAATCTGTCCAAAATATTTGGACCCTGGAAGCCTAGTAGCTGATGTCCACATCAATGCCACAATGGTCCCACATACCTTGATTGATCTAGGAGTTTCCATTAATGTGATAATAAATGACACAATGCTCAAACTTAACCTCCAAGGCTGCTTAAGGAGGACCATGACAATGCTACAGCTAGCAGACCGCTCCACAGTGACCCTTGAGGGGATTGTGGAAGATGTGATGATCTCCATCAATTCTTGGGAGTACCCTACTGATTTCTTAGTTCTCCAGCCAAAGGAAAAGCTCACGGGGTATCCTCTCATTCTGGGAAGACCCTGGTTGGCTATAGTCGATGCCTACATCAGTTGCTGAACTAGGAACATCACCATAAGGAACAAGCACATGTCCAAGAAGTTAATCCTATATCCTCCTGCCAAACCCTTGCTAGAACATGATCTACCTCTCTGGTTGGAGGAGGATGATGAGAATGAAGTTTATTCTCCACCACTTTGTACATTAGAAATCGCCATGGGGGTAAGACCACAAGATGAGGATGATATGATTGAAAACTTGATTTGTAATCCACCACCCAGTGTATCACCATTAGAAGACATAGTAAGAGAAACCCAAAACAACCCCTCAACTAATCTCTGTGTGGCCGATCCCATTTCTCTCCATGTTAAAAATATAGAGTTCAGCCCAAAAAGAACATTGAAAATCAATCCATGCCTATCTACTTCCAAGGAGAAAGAGATATGTAGCATATTGATAAAAAATCTAGATGCCTTCTCCTGGAGTTATAAGTGAATGAAGGGAGTGCACCCTTCATTATGTACTCATCATATATACATCAAGGAAGATTGTAAGCTAGTCATGAAGCCTCAAAGGAGGATGAGCCCAACACTTAAAGATATTGTTAAGGAAGAACTGCAGAATTTGCTTGATGCGAGATTCACCTATCCCATCTCTGACAATGAATGGGTCTCTCCTTTGGTGCTAGTTCCAAAGAAAAGTGGTAAGTGGAGAATTTGTGTCGACTATCGGGATTTGAACAAATCCACTAAAAAGGACCATTTTCCTTTACCTTTCATAGATCAAGTGTTAGACGGTTTGGCAAGGAAAAAGTTTTTCTCCTTCCTAGATGGGTTTAACGGGTACAATCACATTCAAATTAGCCCAGAAGACCAAGATAGGACCACTTTCACTTTTCCTTGGGGTACCTTTGCATATTGGGTCCTTCCTTTGGTTTGTGCAATGCTCCAGCTACTTTCCAAAGAGTGGTATTGAGTATATTTTCCAAACTGCTTCATGATGTAGTAGAAATATACATGGATGATTTTACTCCTTATGGCTCTGACTTTCAGGAAGCTTTATCTAACCTAGGAAAAGTTGTCAAGAAGTGTATTGGGATGAACCTATCCCTCAGTCTAGAAAAATGTGAATTTTTTATGACTGAAGGGACTGTGCTAGGTCATGGAATATCTCAACAAGGACTTCTTGTGGCCAGCAACAACCCCCCTTCTTATTTATTTTTGTTACTAATACTAAATAATTGGGGACCCTTATTCAAAAAAATTTAGCGCTTGTATTCCCTTTTTTGAATAAAACTTACTATCATAAACTTAGGAGAATACCTGAAAAATATAAAAAGACTTAAGTTTTATGATAAGTTCGAATAAATCCACTTTCTCAATAAAAAGTGTCGCATCGCAAAAAGGGAATGGATACCTTCCTACAAGAATAATTCTAAGATTGTGAAATCATGATGTGAGATCACGCACTAAAAGATAGTCATCGCATTGCATGCATAAAAAATCACTTAAGGTGAAATGCCTCAAACCGCCAATATACGATAACGAGTCTCGTAAATCGCATTTCACAGAAAACACATTAATGGATGATTGCCACACATTATGAAGTAGCGATATTGTGATCTACGATATTGCAAATCAAATCACAAAATCACCTTATCGTAGATCTACAAGGCTCATTGTTCGAAAAATCTTTTTCCATAAACCGATGCCCAAATATGTGCATTAATGTTAATTAATGAGTTAGTTGGCATTCATTAATGAAGTATGGTTTTGATCTGATCGAAGAGCCATTTCACGTAGGGTGATATATTTTATATGTTTTTGGCATTTAAAGCTTTCCCCTCACCTTTCCTTATCATTACTCTTGCCTCATTTCTAAACTACAGGAGTGAATATTAGAGAAGTATACATAGCAGTGTTCAGGATATTATGGGAAAGAAAGGTAAAGCTCTGAGTTCTGAAGATAAAGACATGATTCCCTTGTACACAGACACCACCTGTAACAAAGATGCCAGTATTACCACTTGGGAAACCATGTACAGTCTACTCAAGGAAGAAAATCCCAGGATAATGGAGGTTACAGCCACTGCAGGCTCACACGGGTCTTCTGAGGCGTCAAATACAAAACTATCATGTTTTTTCTTGCACTGGATAGTAGTGACGCCCAAATTTCTTCCATACACAGACATGGTCAAATGGGTACTAGATAGTGCTAATATCACAAACAAACAATTTAAGGCTCAGGGTCAAGGACTCATTGCTTCGTTCACTCCACAAGATTTCAGGCTCATGTATCATCTACCAGAGCCACATGTGACTTATAACAAGCAGTTCATGGAGAAGTTCACTAAAGAAAATGAAGATTTGGAAAAATGCACCAAGGACTAGCCAAGAAGGGACAAGCCACTAGAAAGGGATAAGCACGGTATGTATAGTACTAGTTCTCTCACCTCCCCGTATTGCTTTGCTACTTCTATGCTATGTAGATTTTTTGATAAGCCAGACGTTAACAAATTTTCATCTGAATCGCTACCATTATTGGATGTTGCCACTAATGCTACTATTGTGGATTGGGCTAAGATATTATCTAATAATTTAGCCACAACCATTTTGAATTACCGATCCAAAAGAACTACTACGTAGAGGATTTATCCCCCTTTCTACTTATGTGCTTATGCGATGGATGCAATTTGTTATATTTCCAAGTTTCCTCTAATGGGTTGGAAATGGACTACTCAGGACCCCTTACCCATTCACATTTATCACAAAGAATTATGGGATTCCAAGTTCATTCTATATTTCTACAATATTTGTCATGGAATCATGTTACCTCTGTACAAAAGGCTGTATGATAAAAATGCTCCAAGATTTTCTCCCGAAGCAAAGGTCGATATGATCCCCGTTGCGAGATGGTTCGGAGAAGAACTTTTCACATATGTCAGGGTATTCGGAAATCTCGCTTCCCCTCATGTCTTACCTTTATATGTTCTTGATAAAATACTGGCACGAGAGATTGATTTTCAGACCTACGGAGAAGGAGGTATGAGTAAATATTTGAAGGACAAGAAGAAGGCCATTTGGCCACAATTTCGTATGGACTGTGGGGCCTTTTCACTATTTGATATAGGACATGCATTCAAAGAAGTAAATAACATGTTATATCTACGATTATTCAAATTTCCAGGAAGACTATTTGACCCTTCTGATATCGTTAAGAATTTCACTACTGCAATCAAAATAAAAGTGTTTTTCTAAAGAAGATGATCTTTTTGATGATATGTTTCAACAGAAATGTACACTTAAAGAAGTTATGCATTCAGCCCAAATGCGATTTCCTCCAACAGAATTTCAAGAGTTCAAAATGTACAGAGAAAGGAGGTTAGCTAATATCCCTTTGGATAAATTACCCTTGGAACCCGTGAGGGAACCAACTCCCAGTATCAGTCTCAGTGGAAGTTTAGGCACAGACAGGTCTAAATCTAAGTCTGGAAAGGAAACGTCAGAACATTCCAAGAGGTCTGAAAGTGATCATAATAAAAGTGAAGGGTCAGTAAGAGATACTGCCCAGTCTAAGGAATGGCCAGAATGACAGGTTTTGACCTCTCCATAGGTAAACCTTCCTCCTCTCATCATCCAGCCACCACCAGTCAGAAATGAGCTGGATAAAGAATGGGAGACATTCAATGACTGAATAAATACTTAGGGACAGAGCAGAAAAACACCTAAAAGTAATGTACAGACAGTGGATGATATAGTCACGAGAACAATCAACAATGTCCCAGAAATGGAACATATTCCCATTACCATATCTTCTAAACTTATGCTCAAAATAGAGGAAATTCCTCCTCTTGATGTATTTTACAGTCTGCAGCATAAGGCTGTGGTGAGAAGACAAAGAAAGAAAAGGAAATTGGAAATCGTGCTCTCTCATGATGCAAAGCAATTAGACATCCTATGGCAAGATCCTACCACCGATCCTACTAAAAATATCACTAAATTGTCTCAAATCATAGGAGAATATGCTTCTATGACCATTGATAAAGGATCTGAGGTACAAAAATTACTGAAAGAAAAAGAAGATCAAATACAGGTTTTGCAGCAACAGCTACAACAAGCCAATGCCAACAGCGAAGCGCAAAATTAGCTTGAAAGATTATAGCAGGACTTTCAACAAATGCAGCTAGAATACTAGAACAGTTTGGCCAAAATAGAAAAGCAGTTACAGGTTATGCAAGATATGTACAAGGATGATCCTAAGCTTACAGAATGCATCACAAAATCCATTTCCTTAAATGATCAACTCCTGCAGCAGTAAGAAATATTGTGCCAAAAAATATCACAGTGGAGCTCTTATTGCGAAATAAGTGACATAATTACTAATAAAGTCATGGACTTACGACATGATTAAAATTTAATTGATAAAAGAGTTACTAAATATTTGGCTTGGCAGGAATCAGAGGAAGGGAAAAAGGCAAGCGCAGCCATAATCAATGACGCACACAAGAAATACTCTTTAATAAGTGGGATGAACAGATTAGGAAAGTAGAACAAGTGGCAGAAGAATCAGCCACAACAGCAAACAATGTCATTGATTGCATCAATGAAAATTTACATAGGGAAAATCTGATCTCAGAGACCACTCCAGGATACCTACCAAATGTACAACATTTATAGACAAGCTGGAGACAGAAGGCTCAAGAGAGATCAGAGTCCATAAAAAGGTTAACCAAGCTGAATTGGGATTCTTACTAAACATATTTGGTAAAACCACACAACCAGTGCATGACTCTCAAATGTATCATTAACTCTACCGAAAAGATGGCACCAGCACTTGCTGATTCCATTTTTGCAGGACAACTAAAGTCAGAAGTCGGCCAACCAACTCTCCTCAAGCAAATGATGAATGCTTGCAACTATAAGGAACATATAAATAGATAGTTAGTTGCCAGTTTTAGTTTTATATTCAGTTTTAGTTTTAATTTTGCTTTATTTTTGCTTGAAATGAGGACGATCATTTAAACCATATCCTACATTTTTGTAATAAATTATTTTTAGATTTAGCTATTAGTATTTAAACCCCTCTCATGCATTTAGAGAAGGGTCTTGAAATTTGTCAAAAGCTTGTCCTCAGAACATGCACTTTTTCACCCTCCGAGGAGGTTTTGATGAATGAGTGGAACAAGATTTATTGATATCTGCGTTTAATATCTACTATTGATTTTGCACTTTTTTACTCTTAGTAGATGTTTGATTAAGAAGAGATAGATCATTATTACTGAAGCTCATGAGTAGAACTAGTTAAATCTTAGGCTAGTTTTAGAATTAGATATTTCTATTCATTAGATTATAATTACATTAGATTTAGAATAAAAGTATTTTACTTAGAAATTATTAGAAAGGAAATATCAATTCTCAACACACACACACATAAATTGGGAAACTAGTCCCATATCCCAAGTCAAACCCACTATACCAAACAGAAAAGGAGCTGCTAACCAAGGTCTGGACCGGGTGGGTATCCCCCTTATTGTAGACCCGATTTTCGGGGCTTCAACAGGACTGTAGGTGGACCCCAAAAAAATTCCCATCATCCAAAGGGTCCCACCTCATCAAAAGGTGAGAGATGTTAGAAGCTTCCTAGTCTTAGCTGGATACTACAAGAGATTCATTAAAGAATTCAACAAGTTAGCCTCTCCTTTGTTTGGCCTCCTAGGCAAAGATGTTGAGTTCATATGGTCAAAAAAGAGTCAAGAAGCCCCAGATACCTTGAAGAGAAAGCTAGTGACTGCCCTAATTCTCAGAGGCCCAAACTGGGCCCTACCCTTTCACACTCACACAGATGCCTCGAACAAAGCAATAGGAGCAACCTTAGGACAAATTGATGAAAAGTTACCTTATGCCATATACTTTATAAGCAAAAACTTGTCAAAGGCAGAGTTAAACTATACAGTGATCGAGAAGGAACTCCTAGTTGTCGTGCATTCCTTAAAAAAATTTGGACATTATATCACAGGCTATCCAACCTTTGTGCACACTGATCATGCTGCAATTAGATATTTAATGAACAAACCAGATAATGAACAAACCAGATGTAAATGCTCACATTATTAGATGGTTGTTTTTACCGCAACAGTTTGATCTGACCATTATTAATAAGCCTGGTAAAGAGAATTTTGTTTTTGACTTTTTCTCTAAAGTAAATTTTCCTACAAGTGAAGAAGGAATGGTGGATGACCAAATGCCAGATGAACGCCTATTTCTATATCAGTACTCTCTCCATGGTTTGCTGGTATAGAAAACTACTTGGTTTCAACATAGTTCCCACCACACCTATCCTCAAAAGAGAAGAGTGAGATAGTAAGGAAAAGTGCCCCTTTCACCTGTATTGGAGGCAATCTCTTCAAACTTGGCCCAAATTAGATCTTGAGAACATGAGTCAGGGAGGAGGATGTCTTGGACATCCTCCTGACCTGTCATGACGGGCATTGTGGAGGTCATTTTGCAACAAAAAGAATAGCCTTCAAGATATTACAAACAGGCTACTACTGGCCCACTCTTCATCAGGATGTGAGGAGATACACAAGACATTGTGATCGATGTCAGAGGATGGGGAAACCCACTCCAATGGATGAAATGCCCATGCAAACTCAAGTGACCTTTGAGCCATTTGAGAATTGGGGCATGGACTTTGTGGAGCCTATCAACCTGCCTTCAAAGCAGAAGCAGTGCATCATTCTGTGGACTGACTACCTAACAAAATGGGTGGAGACAAAAGTAATAAAGGTAGCGACAGATGAAAAAGTAGCTAATTTTTTGAGGGAAAACATATTCTACAAGTTTGGGTATTAGAGAGAGTTGGTCACAGACCAAGGCAGTCAGTTCACTTCCAACCTAATTGAAGAATTGTTCACACGTCATAAGATCAAGCATAGGACTTCCACCCCTTACCATCCACAAGCCAATGGGAAAGTGGAGGTCACTAATAGAGCATTGGAAGGGATCCTAACCAAGGTAGTGATCAGTAGCAGAAAATACTGGGCAGACAAATTAGTTGAGGCCACTTGGGCTTACAACACAACATGGAAGACCACCACCAGGTTCACACCCTATGAACTAGTCTATGGGAAGAAGGTTTTTGTATTAATAGAGTTTGAATTCAATACCTTGAGGATGGTAGCTCAGCTAGACCTAGACCTCATCCATGCACATAAGGAGAGGTTACTTCAGCTCAATGGATTGGAAAGGTAGTTCAAGTTTAGAGAAAGATATGGCATGACATAAATATCAGGGAGAAGCAATTCCAAGAGGGGGATTGGGCACTACTCTATGATTCAAGATACAAGGATTTAAAAGGCAAGCTGAGGAAAAGATGGTTGGGACCCTACACTATGGAGAAATGCAATGACAATGGTTCAGTTCTGATAAGAACCATTGATGATAAATCCATCCCCATGCTCATCAATGGACATCAGTTGAAAGTCTACAAGAAACCCCTCTCCAAGTGATGGTAGTGGAGCATGTCTCAACTTCCACTTCACCCACTCACTAAAAAAGATAAATAAATAAGTAAATAAAATAAATAAATAAATAAGGACTCAAGTGAAAACCTCCATGAGGCACTTGAGTCCCATAATTGGGTTGAAAACCTCTCCTGAGACAGCCCAATGACGTCAAAAAAAAAAGATAAAGGAAAAGAATAAGATCCCTCGGTGAAAACCTCCCTTGGAGGCACCCAGGGAAGACAATTAAGGTGAAAACCTCTCTGAGGTGCCCTAGTTGTTTTCAAAAGAAAAAAGAGAAAGAAAATATGAAATTTTATTGCATTGCAGGTTTGCAGAAGGACTACAGGGAGCGGGCGAAGGTGCCAAGGGGACCCTGACATTCATACCAGCATCCATATCATCTTCTCCACACCTTCCTCCATCATCTTTGGCATCTCTTTCACCCCACTATACCTCTTCTTCCAAAAATCTATTTTCTATAGGAGGTTCTATGTTTTCTACAGGAGGCTCCTATAGGAATTACAGAGAGCCAAAAGTGTCTACAGGAGGCAGTTTGAGGGACAAGAAAAGCTTCATGAAGAACCTATAATCCCTCTTACCATCTTAAAACCTCCTTGCAATCATTTCCAAGCCTGCATCACACTCCAAGCATCATTATCATTTTTTTCCCTTTCCAAGAAAAAACACAGAAAAACTGTTTTTCAGTTTTGAAAAAAAAAAATAAAACAAAAATGAAAATAGGAAAGGGCACCATTAACTTTACTTATAGCTTAACTACTATCCCTCCATCATTTGTCTCCACCTCTGGCATCATTATCAAGCTCCAAGCATAGGGAAATAGCTAAAGTTTCAAGGGGAGAAGCAGTTGCAAGGGTTCTTGTAGGAATTTCTGTAGCTGTTGATCTCATAGAAGTCCAGCACGAGTAGCAAGGGACAACACATCTTAAGGTTGGAAAGGCATATGCAACTCAGCTCCAACAAAAGAATAACCTACAAAAACACACAACAACACATCAATAAGTAAAGACAACATGCATGAAGGGAAATGAAGGCATGCAACAGAGAAAAGCCAAAGCACCTCAGAGTCGATTGCAGCAAATACACTTGGATTACAGGTAAGTAGCTAAGTCACTCCTCCATCTGTATTGGTGTAATTAGGAATCATACGAAGGCAACGAGATGGTTGAAAGTGAAAGAAGGAATGGTGGCTAGTTAACTTGGCCACCTTCAATCAGTTGACTCCACTTAACCGAGATACCACCCACACGTGGGCACAGTCAACTCAAGCAAAAGATGCGAAGGATAGGTAGTGTGAGGACGAGTTCACTCTGATGCAGTGGTGAGATGATGATTATGAGGGGGTTCATCATGAACAAGTAGGTGGGGACCAACGTTCCTACTCTAGGGAATGTACACCTTGCTAGCTCAGCACTCATAACTGAAAATAGCCATAAAGGGCAATGAGCACTCCTCCCCACGCATTATCACCACCTTTTCCTTAGTTTCTCCTTGTAACTCAGCCACGCTATAGTCTTCTTATGCCCCCAAAACCTTGTATCCACCATCCTCCATTGATTTCCTCCATATTTTTGCTCTCGGCATTTTCTACAAGAGCACCTATAGGAAATCTACACGAGGGACAACAGGCTTCTACAAGAGGGGCAATGAGTCGTTTTGAAGGGAGGAAACATAATTTTTGGCATGAATTTCAGTCTGAAGAGGTAGGGTTCATGAATGCACTCTGTTGAATATCAAAGTATGAAAAATTTTGTTTCAAATTGGAGATTAAATGAGTCTTTAAGAGGGTAGAAAAACATAAAAACTTGTCTTTTAAAAACAAAAACACAGTCCCCTCTGTTTTTCTATTTCATTCAAAATTCTTTGTCTCCACCTACATATTTGGTTATTTAAAAGAATTATAGGAAGTATGATAGTGGGGTTTATGAGAAAAGAGCCAACTAACTCCACTAGACTCCATGCACATCCTCAAGTGGTGGAAATATTTACAAGGGAAAACTGGATGAATTTCTTTGAGAAGTTTAGAGGGTTTGATGCTGAAATTTCCCATAGATTTTCTCTCTCACTGGTCCCTCACACAAGAAATCATGCTACAGTAACCATTAGAGGCCACTCCATTGAAATAACCCTTGAATTCATTAGTAGGGTTACTACCATTCTTCTTGGGCTGCCTTGGAGTAAAGATGAGAAGCCAATTGGTCAGGCTACCAAGAGGAAATTTTTCCAAGATAATGAAACCCCTGTTGAAGACAAAAATGGAATTAGGAGGGCTAGTGTACCATATCCCTAGGATGAGGTTAGCTACCAAGTGATCAAATACATTACTTGTGAGGGGAGGCACAACATTGTTTATGGATATCATTTCAGAATCCTCCAAGAATTGAGATATGGCATGGATACCCCAACACATCAAAAGCTTAGTATCCCTTACTTTCTCTTTAAATCCCTCATTGACTCCAGCACCAAGGTACAAGGAGGAAATTCACAGTAGCTAGCTCACCATGGCGTAATCAAGATCCTAGTAGAGGAAGCCCTCCATACCCTTACAATCCCTATTGCATGGGAAGTTTTCTGAAATATGAAAATTGAGGATGACATCAAGCGATTAACCTATGATGTCAGTCCTACTATTAGTGAGGAGGGAGAATAGAAAGGAGGAGAAGATGAAGCCAGTGGTGACATAGCAGAGCAAGAGAGGAAGGAGGAAAGAAAAGAAATAGAGGAGGCAAGAGTTGAAGAGATAGAACAGGAGGTAGAAAAAGAGATAGAGCAGGAGGAGGAAAAAGAAACAGAAGAGGGAGAAAAGGAGGCAGAGAGGGTAGAGCAAAGAGAAGAGTCCCTTGAAACTATGGAAAGAGAAGTAGTAGATTCCCTCACTACCCTTGGTACACCAGTCAAGCAGAAGCAGAAGAGGAAAAGAAAAGCCTCTATGTATTTTAGGGTGAGGAAGAGTACCGAAATTAAAACAAGCAAACCTCAGCCCTCATCAAAGACTCCCATTAACATTTAAGATTCACCATCTGCCAAGGTGAAAGAATCTCCTTCCAAGACACACATAACCTATGAAAGGAGGACTACAAGATCTTATAAATGTAAGGAGAAGGCAAATCTGCAGGACCCTAAAATAGTCATATAGGAGACACTGTTGAAACTATAGGAAACACAATAACTTGAGGAAACGATAGGAGGACCACCAAAGGTGAAAGAGGAAGCACAAGAGCTATAAGAACCTGATCCCCAACCTAGTATTGACTCCTATTATAGACTATTTGAGGGAGGCAAGATAATCCCACAGAAATTTGCAATTCCATTGTTTTTCGAATTGGAAAAAGAGAGAGTAAGAACACATAGGTGGATGAAGATAGCCAAGTCCAAAGGAGTTGAGGATATTGGCCACATGGAAGACAATCTTAGGGAAATGGATAGGGAATTGAGTGCTCTCAGAGACAGAGAAGCCATTACAAGAAGCCAGCTTGAGAATGAAAATGAATTACTAAGGAGGCAGTTGTAGGATAAAGAGACTCATTTGGCATACATGGCCAGCTTATCCATAGAAGCATTACAATGCAAAACACCAGCCAAATCTTATGGCCTCTATCTAAAAGCTCAATGGCTTCAATTCCAAATAAAAACTTTGGCACAATGAGGCACAATTCCTTTCCAAGAGAACAAGCAGTTCATGGATTTGTGTGACCAAAGCACCTCCGAGGACAAAGCTAAGATGGCAAAGTTCTATCTACACAACATGGCCCTCACAGACTTGAATGTGTGGGACCCCAATGCCAAGCTAGGGGATCTACAATTAATGGCCATGGCATCATGGATGAACCATGAAGAAATGAGGGCAACATAAATGAAAAGATTGTTAATAAAAGAGCAGAATGAAACATTGATGATAAGAGTTGAGCCATCAAATCCTATGGCACTCATCAGCACACACAACCTGCTTGCCAATGACCCTTAGATTTCCATTAAATATCTTGTTATGTTCCTATACCAATAGGTGTCATAATTTACGATTGACTTAGTAATATGTACATACCTTTTCTTTCTACAAATGTTTTCCATATTCAAAAATAAAAATAAAAAATTTAAAAATGTAAAGAGGGTATGTCCTAAAAGAACAATCGAAGGACAAAAAGAATGAAAAAGGTCAAAAAAGATGAAAATGAACCTCAAAGAAAAATAAAAAGACCAAGAAAGTGTGCAAGTCCAAATTCCATTGCTATTTTACTTTTTGTACAATAATGATTGTGTGCAAAGTGTTGTTATTCCACAATCCATGGTAACCAAATATTTTAATGTTGGTTATTCCATGTTTTTAATTTCATGCTTAGAGGTAAAGAATAAATTATGACCACACTATTTAATCTTGGCGGATAAGTAGATAGGTAGAGAAAATAAAAAGGAGCTCTACAGTTTAATCTAAGCCCTTGGATGTAATAACGATATACTTAGATAGATTTCTATTGTAAAAGAAAAGAAAAGTTTGATAAGGTTTGCTAGTTTAAGTGCACCCTAATAAAAGAAGTAAAAATGGTAAGATGTGTAGGTGGGTAAGTAGATGATTGGTTGCATAATTACGTATGAAGAATGGTTAAGTTAAAAGATAAAATCATTTGCTTTCATCATCACATTACTTTGGCAAAGCATGGATGACAAAGGCACATTTACAAGGTTGCATGATTAATTTCCTCATTCATTTTAACCCTTATTATAATTAATTTCCCACAAGTAAAAGTTCCAAAAAAACCTTAAGTTAAAGGGGCTCAGATAATTTCTCTAACTTCTAGAGGGACCACACCCTCAGCCCAATAACTTATAACGTCAAAGGTGCTAAAAACCCCTCATCAACATTCACCCCTTCATCATTTATTCACTTCCTCTAGAAACCCCTTTTCCCTAAGAAAATTCACTATTTTCTAAGGAAAAGAAATTGCCCCACAAAAATCCATTTAGCCTAAGTTAATGTTTTAATAAGAAAAATAAATTAATGTTAGACACTTTATACTTAACACACTTTTATTTTCATCTCATATTAACATCTGATTTTACTTATGTATTAAATCCCAAAAATCATCCTTTTCCTATATATTTTATTGTTAAAAACCCCATACATTAATAATCTCGTTGCCGAGGTTTGAAACATAAGCCTTAACAATAAAAAGAAAAAAGGGATTAATTGATCAACTTTTGATTAAGTAATAACCTAAGACTCTGACCAAATAACGAAGATTAATTAACCAATTTGTGGTTAATTAATAAACTATCCTCACCCAATCACATCACCCCCAATGTTATTAATTTCCCTAAATCCACAATTAGTTCCCATTGGGACCCACATTAATTCTCGATCAAATCCATGCCTTGATCACCATAGGATCTGACCCTTTCAGATCTGATAGTCAACGCTCATACCAGGAGGCCTTTGATACTGAACTTTACCAACCCGATACGAGTGGTTTCACTATTTGCCCACTGCTACGTGTTGTCTGATGAATGGCATTGCATGGACCTCTCCTAATATCGCCTAGTGCTCAAAGGCTGTGCGATGAAAACCATTACTACTTCTGCTTACCACCATCGCTAAACGACAAAATGTCCCATCTATTGACTAGCAGCATCTATCCCTTTCACCACGCCCGCCAAACATTTTGACTTTGCGAATAAAATTAAAATACGCATTATTTTTGTTTTATTGAAACAATAGAACCTCCTTCTCTCCATGCACACAGAAGCACGTTCATGCTGTCACCCTGTGTTCAAACCATCAAGTCCAAGAAGCCGCTAAACTTCCAGTCGACACTGCAAGCTAGCATGCCCCATCCTAACTACATAACAGTGCCATTCCATTTCTTGTACTGCCATAACTAGGTATTTACCCACTTCTACTGGAAAACACTATGTTTATATCAAAGCAGGACAGAATTGCTTTGGAAATTGAGTGTTTTTATTAAAATTTAAACATTCCAATACTCTGAATACTCCATACAACAACTTGGTTTCCCATAAGATCCCTGAATTTCCCTCCCGATGTCCTCGAATACACAAGAACCAAGGATGGAAGCTCCCATCGCCCTGAATGTCAGGCCACTTACTACTCCCCACAGGGATTTGGCTGACAGAGATTTTCAAATAAAGGACCTTTCTTTTGATGAAACCCCCTTGAAATTATATTGTAAGTACCGGGACAATTATCTAAACCACGCTAATGAAATGGGTCTATGGGAATCAAACCTACCTAAGTATAAATTCCCCACTGTCCATATTTTTTTACATATTGTCCACCAATGCCATGCAAACTACGACCTTAATATGAGAGCTGTAATGTCCTGAGACCAGAATATCTTATTCACCATTACAGCTGAATCCATAAATGAGATGTTACAGTTGTAGACTGGACAGGACCTCACTCCCCTTTCCATTGCCGATTTACTTGAAAAATATTCAAAGTTGTTCAATTCTGAAACTACCCAAATCTGTTAGACCTTCATGGAAGAAAAATACAGGCCAAAAGACCCCCCTCCCTACATGTCAAGCTTCTTTACTGGATATCATCAGCATGATTGCTTGCATTTTGGGTTTTACTACTAGTGAGTATATAGATGTGATGACCTTAGCTTACATGTCTATTTTTACCCCTGGTCAACCTCCTGCAGCCAAATTTGACTATGCTACATTCATTGCAGGTAATATGCATGACCAATTCATGAGATTAGAGCAATAGAGTATTTAAATATTCTTCAATCTTGTATCATCTTTTTATCTACTACCAAACTGATAAATTCCCTTTCTCTGTCCAAAAGATTGATACTAAAGGGAATCCTAGGTTTGTTATCTTTTGGACCTCAATTTTCCACTATTCTAGCTCTTCTCCTCATCCTTACACAGATTTCATTGACTTGTTTATACATCCAATAACTACTATGTTATTGGGAAATCCTCCTCCCAAGATCAGTGCAGACATTAAAATAGATCTTCGGTTATCCAACTAGTACAATGTTGGTGATTGGTACTTGTACCAGAACAATACCGAGATTAGAATTTATGGGTGTGAGTTGCTTCCCTATAAAATACCCAAATATCTCCCCATGCGATTGTTTGCTCTGGAGTACTACAAGAAAATGATAAATTCTAATGAAATCCACTTTGTAAAGACTGAGAAGAAAGCTTAGCTAAGGATAAAGGATCACCTAGGCCAATTTATTTCCAACAATAGAAGAGTAGGGAAAGAGGGAGAGGAAACCCTTGAGAGATTGAGATTAAAAAAGACCTTCATTTGACCGTATGACCCCGATAGCTTCATTTGTGATAGAAGGCAAAAGAATAAGCTATCCCCCTACATCCACCATAGGATCCTAGAGATTGAGCAATATACAAATAAGTTAGAATGGGTGGAAGGAACTCTAATAGACCAGGATAGCACACAAGTTGAAGTTGACAATGTATGGGTAGAATTGGAAAGGAAGATTGATGAAAATTCCTTTGTACAGGTGCCAGCAGAGACTTCATCACCAAAACAGTCACAAGAACCTAGTACTCAACCACCAGAGCATCAAGATACATCAAACCAAGCAGGAACTTTAGGACAACAAGAAGAGTCAGAGTAGCCCGAAATTTCAGAGTAGTTAGCTGAACCTCAACAAATCACGAGCAACCCTCATGTTTTACAAACTCCTCTCAATGAGGAAGGGAATCCTAAAAGAGACTAGGAAGAGGCCTCTCCTTCTAGCAGGCCTACTCATCAAACTTTTGTTAAAAGGCAAAGGTTGAATCCCTATGCAGAAGAAGAATTCATTGAGGAGACCATATGCAACCCAGTGGTAAAAAGGACAAAGAGCAGGCAAACTATCCCAATAGGTGGGACCCGATCTACTTCACATATGGAATTATTGGAGGGATAACAAAGCATTGAGGTGTCATCCTTTAGGGCTTCCTCTAAAAAGAGCTTGGATATCAAGGGTAAGGATAAGGAAATAAAAGCAAGGAATGAGAAATTGAAAGCAAAAACATATGCCCATTACCTCAAAATGGCGCCAACCAAACAAACCACACTTATGTCATCTTTTGACATAAAGGAAGGGGAAATGCAGATGATTTTCCTCAAGCCCACTATACAACAGCCAAAATCCATGGCAGATTACTTTAAAACTGATTTTTAAGTATTGGAAAAGGATATTCATCCTATTGACCAAATAGAACTATATAAGAAGACTAGAGAAATGGTTTATTCTACTTTAACTAGAAAAGCCATGGCAGCCCATCAATTGCAAAATTGATTACATAACACTTCTGCACAACTACAATTAGAAAAAGCTTACTCTCAAGCTAAGGACAGAAGAATAAAAGCTTTAGAAGATCTGATAATAGAATTGGGACATGATCCCAAACATGTGAAGGTAGTTGAACTGTTAATTAAAGAGAAGAATGATGACATTGTTGCCTTGAAAAAGCAGCTTAAGATCCCTCCACTCTATCATCCCCAAACTGCTGAAATGATAGAAAGAAAGAACAAGGAAGAACTTATGGACTTGGTCCTAAGACTAAATGACCAGCTAAAGGAAATTGAGGACAAACTGGAAAAAGTAATACAATCCAAGCAATGTGAGTCAACCACTTCCCAGACTGTTATTCCCATAGTTTCTGCAGTTGTGCCTTCTACTCTCACAACTGCCTTGGCACCAACTCTACCACCAGTCACAACACTGCTAGTAATAGGAAGCACTTCGACTACAGGTACACCAGCTAGCATATATTCAGCATCAGAAAAGACAGATGAAATAATCAAAGCCATGGAAAAAATGAGCATCCAGGAAACTGAGTTGAAGAAACTTAAAGAACAAATGTTAAGCTTAGAAACCAATTATGAGCTTGCATAAATTCAGAACAAAGAAGAAGAAAGGAAAAACGAAAGGTTGGAAGAAAGAATCAAAGTCTTGGAAAAGGACTTAACATTAGAAAAACCTTTGAGAGACATTAAAGATACCTTATGGGCCAATATCATTAATTCCATCAATGATATTTGGCCTTCCATCCAAATCATTTTTGAACAGACTGAGCTAGTTAAAATAGCTGTGGAGGCCATACAAAAAACCAGAGAGGAATTGGGAGAGAAACTTGAAGAGGCAACCCAATTGATTAACATTTTGAGTAGCACAAACATGCACCAACTAGAGCAATTGGAAATTGAGGATAGAACTGCCACTATCCTGGAAATTAAGAAAGTTCTTATTAAAATGAACTTGATGCTTAATTTGGAAAAAAGGTGTCAAAGTATTCAGGACGGCATAGATGATTTTATGTTAGCATATGGCATTCTAAGAGACAAAGACCTTCCAATCCCACTGGTCATAAATGACAAGTTAATGACCCATGATGATTATAATGAGAAACTGCACAAACAAGCAAAAGTCAAGCTAGCTCTTCTACAAAAAACAAACTACCTATAGGAAAAGTGCTTTATGATAGTTTAGAAAATCTTTTTTTTATTGAACATGAAGTGAAACACCTGTTCACGGTCCAGCCCAACTTTGCAAAGTACACTAAAGCTAACGAAGTGTAAAGGAAATTGATTAGAATGAAAACAGCAAATGATGAATGGTGGACTTATATGACAAAGATACTATAAGTTTCTATAGGAAATTTGTAAAGTATATAATATTTACTACGGTAATGATCCGAATTGGATCCTTAAACATTTCTCATGACTGTTTCAAAATTATGTTAGATCAAATCTTATGAATAACAAGTATCAGAAATGACCTCTGGACAGTGGCAATTGTGGCCTGCATGGAAAACGAGGACCCTTAGGCAAAGCACGCTGACCGTTGGCCCACGGAGACTGCAGATGCATGCAAATTGGCAATCAGAAGCCTAGATCTAGAAACAGAGGTAGTTTCTGATATGTGATTAGCCCTAATAGCGTATTGCAGGACAAAACCCTTAGAGAAGGAAATCCCCAAGCACTTGGTCACTAGGGAAAACAAGAAACAGTGTGGAAAACATCAGAAGGCAGGTCCTGCTCCCAAAACTGGCAGGATATCGCATGCACTTCGAGCAGTAAGCAGGTTTGGCCAAGTTCAGTGCGATGCCATGCACCAGGTGATGCATGTCCAACAGATGAGAGAGAAAACCACTTACATCACATGAGTAACAATCAAGCAACTTACTTGTGCTATATAGACAAAGACATTAGGATCTAGAGGCTCTAGATCAATGGCGGAGAATTAACCCGACTGATGACCGGATTCAACAGGAAAATAGACTGAGGCACATAAAGATTTGAGGTCCTGCATGACCGATGAGCTGGCAAAAGGATCAGTTTTGTGGGCAAATCCTGGAGTGATGGAAATAATGACCATTCAAAAGAAAACTGACACTCATTCCGTAAGGCGACAAGTGGCCACCTCTCCGTGCAACATTACACAGCGATCACAGTGCAAAGCAGGGGAATTCCAGTAGACAGAGGTAGGTGATCCAAAGAGCTAGGAAGAGGAAATGAATAGTTAGGGAGCATATTGGATTTACACCATGAATAGACAAAGAACAGGAAAAAAAAAAAGTAGAGAAAGAAGAGAATCGCAGAGAACATAGAAGCCAGGCTGACCTATAGAGCAAAGGAAGCATCGTGTAGACAGAGACAGAGAGAGTCCAAGATTTTGTGAACTCTAGAGAGGGCTTGACAGGTTCAAGCAACTCCTCATTGTATACTTGTCTGGTATTGAGTACCAAATTGGGCTCATACCATTGAGACCAGTTGAGGTCGAGATTCAGTAAGGGGGAGTCTATCTACTCTAGAGGCTTGGGGGATCCGAGTACCACCTGACTGATCATCATCTATTAAGTGAGACTCAAAGTGAGCTCCTTATTGTAAATATCTGCTTTAGAAGACAATAGAAAAGGATACCACTGAAGGCTGGACTAGAAGACGTAGCCCAAGAGGATTGGGTGAAATCCTTATTAAATTTGTTGTGTTTTTATATTTATTTACTGCGTTTCTCTTACTGTTTTCAAATGTCTGTGTATTTCGTAATCTTATCGATCCATTGCTTAAAATAACATAGACACACCCCAGCACATGGGTCTGTAATACCTTCATTAATGAACTGAGACCATTAACGAGTGATTTTCAAATCAAGTGTTATCAGAGCTCCTAGGTTGTTTAAGGCTAGACAAGCTTGTGCTGGATTTTTCTATTGAATGCTAACTAGATCAAAGATTAAATTAGGAGAAGGAGAGTTGGTTGAAACTAACTCGGAGATTGGAAGAGTCTATCCTCAGAAGAAAATGTCAAGGGAATGTCCCTTGGGGCCAGACCCTCATTTCATTGATAGTGTCCTAGCCATGAGGTCCATGGTGGAGGAAATATATAAGGACTTTAGGAAACATAAAGATGAAGATTCATCAAGCTCCAAGCAAGATAAAGGAGAGGAAGAATCTCTCCTCTATGACCACTCAAAAGAGAAAGGGAAAAAGGAAAGCTTTCTCACACCTCCTAATAGCCCTGGACATAAAAAGAAGACATATTTGATTAAATTAGATGTTAAATTCGATTTGCCCATATATTATGGAGAGTTGAATGTGGAGAATTTGGATAATTGGATCAAACAAATTGATGTTTATTGCAGAGTACAAAGTATCGACTCAGACAAGTGTAAGATTCAGCTGGCCAGCCTACACCTCAGAGGCACTGCCTTGGGATGGTGGGAAGGCAAGACATAAGCTGACATGAGGAAACATGGTAAGATTCTTTCTGTCTGGAGTGAATTTGCTTGTGCAATAAAAAAAAACAGTTCTATCCACTAGCTTACATGAAGCAAGCCATGATGAGATGGAAAACTCTTTGCCAATTGAAAGGGAAAAGTGTACAAGATTACACTCAAGAATTTATGAAGAGAGCTTTAATTCTACGAATTTCATTAGACTCACCCGAGACTCTGCTAAAATACATAGGAGGTCTACACAGCTACGTGAGGCACACTATCCTCATGTTTAATCCCACTAGTATAGATGAGGTATCTGTTCAAGCTACGAATCTAGAAGCTAGAGGAAAGGATGGGAACCCAAAAGTTGGGGGATCATCCCAACCCATTGCAAGCAAGAATAAGGAGAAAGGAAAATAGAAATGGAAAGAAAGGAAGACCAATACTGCACAAAAGATAAGGTATTCACGCACTCACTATAGAAAGGATGGGCATGATGATGAGCACTATTGGATTTTGCATCCAAAGCTAAGACCTAAGAAGTTTGAGGGTAAGAAGAAGAAGACTAGTGCAACCATTCAGAAAGATTTGGGGTCAGACTCAGGAGATGAAATAACCATTGCAGGCACAGGTATAAGAGGTAAAAATTCTGAAGCATCTACTAATAATTCTGCACAATCTATTAATGATGAAGAAAATGAGACAAAAAGAGATGACCTTTTCCATATTTGAGTTGTTTCCAAACATCCAAAGATTGAAACTTTTTTTGATAGTGGCTCACAAGTAAATTTAATTTCTGAAGCAATTGTAAAGAAGTTGGGATTACTGACTACACCTCACAAGAAACCATACCCATTAGGTTGGCTAAGTGATAAAGCATAGCTACAAGTGACTAGACAATGTAAACTTAATTTTTCTTTTGGGTCAACATTTGTAGATGATGTTGAGTCAGATATAATTCCTCTAGATATATGTGGAATTGTTTTAATAAGTCCTTACTTGTATGATAGAAAAGCTATTTTCTATAGAGCTGAGAACAAGTATCTACTCGTTAAAGATGGAATCAAATACTTTGTAAGAGCTCATAAGCTCAAGAATAATTATACTCTCATAAACTCAGGGCAAATGAAACAAACTATAAATTCATGCAAACAATTTTTACTAATGGCTATAAAGGAAAAGAAACCTGATAAAACCAATGTATTTGAGGGTTGTGATGCTAAACAGCAAGATGATTTAGAAAAAGTTGTTTCAGTTTATGATGTCTTGTTTCAAGAACCTAAAGGTCTGCCACACAAAAAGGAAATAGTGCATGATGTTAATTTGCAACAAGATGCTCCATTGCCCAACATTGGGATGTAGAGGTTGTGGTCTTTAGAGAATGCAGAAATCAAGAAGCAGGTGTAGGAGTTACTCGAGAAGGGGTTCATCAGACTTAGCACATCACCATGCAGGTCACCAATTGTTTTGGTGAGAAAGAAAGATGGCTTGTCGAGAATGTGCATTGATTACCAAGTACTGAATAAGATAACGATAAAAAATTGTTATCCCCTTCCTCGCATAGATGATCTACTAGATCAATTAAAGGAAGATGTTTATTTTTCCAAGTTAGACTTGCATAGTGGATATCATTAGGTCAGAGTTGTAGAACAAGATGCATGGAAGAATGCTTTCAAAACAAAGCAAGGATTGTATGAGTGGCTGGTTATGCCTTTTGGCTTAACTAATGCTCTTGCTACTTTAATGAGAATAATGAATGATGTACTCAAACCTTTTCCTGATGATTTTGTTATTTTACATCTCGATGACATTCTTATATTTAGAAAAATGTGGGAAGAACATTTAAAGCATGTTAAGCAGACACTAGATGTTTTGAAAAAGAAAAACTTAATGTTAAACTCTCAAAATGTGAATTTGGAAAAACATTTTTGAATTATTTGGGACATATAGTAGGGGGTGGTGAATTGAAGATAGATCCCTCTAAAGTTGCAGCCATTATAGGCCTAAACCAAAATCTTCTATAGAAGTGAGAAGCTTCTTAGGAGCAGCACAATATTGGAGAAAGTTCATTTCTAACTTTTCCTTAATTGTAGCTCCCTTACATGCTTTGAGAGGATTGAACAAGGTGTTTCAGTTGGGAGGAAAAAAAAAAAGCCTTTGACATCTTCAAAGAAAAGATTAGTATAGAACTAGTACTAGCACTGCCAGATCTTCAAAGACCATTTGAGATCCAAACAAATTCCAGTGACTATGCCATGGGAGCAGTGTTGATACAGCATGGTAAACCCATATGTTATCATTCTGAGACATTTGATTCTGTAGTAGTTAACTATCCAATATATGATAAAGAATTGTATGCATTAGTACAAAGTGTGAAAAATTGGAAACATTCCTTAATGGGAAAACAGACAATCATACATACTAATCATCAACCACTTCAATATCTACACTCCCAAACTAAGTTGCAGCAATCAAGACACTATAGGTGGATGGGTTTTCTACAACAGTTTCATTTAGTCATCAGATATAAAAAGGGCATACACAATAAAGTTGTAGATATGTTGTCTAGACTTATTATAAATGCATCCACTATACATAAGCATAATTCAGTATTGCATGAGATCTATATTGAACAATATGCTCAAGATATAGATTTCAAAGATGTATATGCAACTTCAAGTCAAGGCAAACGAGTAGAATAATTGGATTATCACATTAAGGACCAACTCTTGTATCATTGTGGGATGTTATGCCTTCCGCAAACTGAAAGAGTAAAGATAATTCAAGAAGCACACACTTCTCTAATATCAGGTCACTTTAGTGTAAGTAAAACGGTTGCACAGCTGCAAAGATTTTGTTATTGGCCAAAAATTAATGAGACAATTTCTATATATGTAAGAGGGTGTACCATGTGTGCTAAAATCCAGCCCAACAATAGAAACCTAGGCTTGTACACTCCATTACCAATTCCTTCTCATACTTGGGAAAGTATTTCCATGGACTTTGTTGGTGGACTACGTAAATCTAGGAAAGGTCATGACTATTTATATGTTGTTTTGGATAGGTTCAACAAAATGTGTATTTTGATACCTTGTAATAAACAGATTACAGCTAAACAAACTACAAAGTTGTTCTTTTAGCATGTATGGGTTCATTTTGGATTACCACTTCCATTCTATCTGATCGAGACACCCAATTTGTTGGGGAGTTTTGGTCGAGTCTGTGGGAACTGATGGACACCAAACTGAAGAAAAGCATAGCCTTTCATCCACAAACAAATGGCCAAATAGAAGTTGTGAACAAGAGAGTGATCTAGTTACTTAGAGGCTACTGCAGCAAGCATCCGAAACTTTGGGATGAACATTTGTGTTATGTGCAGCATGCTTACAACCTAGCAAAACATTCTTCCACAAAGAGATATCTTTTTGAGACCTGTTTTGGTTTCACACCAAGGTCTCCCTTGGATTTTGTCTTTGGTAAAGACGTAGCAGTTGATGGACACAGTGATGTGGACAAGGAAATCAAGTTCATTGAACAAATCCAAGAGATTCACCAGGCAGTACAGGAACAATTGGAAAAGTGAGAAGCCAAATACAAGGCAAGGCATGAAAAGCATCGGATGGAGCATATTTCCAAGTTGGTGATCAAGTCTAGCTGTATATCAACAAAGACAGAATGCAAGGTGAAGGTAAAAAGCTAAAGCCAATAAGGTATGGCCCTTTCAAGATACCTGAGAAAATTGGTGAGAATTATTTTCACCTTGATTCACCAGCTTACATGCACATCTACTGAGTCATTAATGTAGACAACTTGAGACTATTTGAACCTTCATTAATTGAAGATCACGAAGAGCAAAGTCAATTGCCTTCTATTGATGATCTGTTACCTGAATATCTCAATGAATTCCAGGAAGACACAATTCTGGATAGGAAGGTGAGGACGATGCGTACGGGAGATGTTGAGTACCTCAGGATTGGACTCAAGGGTTCAAAGCCAAGAAGTGCAAAATGGATAGAGATTAGACAAGTGAGACAGTTATATCCTCACTTAGTCAATGCTTGAGAACCAACTTTTGGTGGTCCAAAAGCTTTTTTAGTAGGAAGGTTGTGATCTGAATTGGATGCTTAAACATTTCTCATGACTGTTTCAAAATTATGTTAGATCAAATATTAGGAATAACAAGTATGAGAAATGACCTTTAGACAATGGAAATTGTGGCTTTCACTGAACAACAAGGACCCTGGGTCAAAGCGTGCTGACTGTTGGCCCATGGAGACTGCACATGGATGCAAATTGGCAATCGAAAGCCCAGATCCAAAAATAGAGGTAGTTTTTGATACGCATATCACAAGAAAAAACTCTCAGAGAAGGAAAGCCCCAAGTGCTCGGTCACAAGGGAAAATAGAAAACCATGCAGAAAATGTGAGAAGGTGGGTCCCGCACCCAAAACCAACAAGATATCATGTGCACTTCAACTGGTAAGCGGGTTTGGTCGAGTTCAGTGTGATGCCATACACCGGGCGATGCGTGTCCACTGGATGAGAGAGAAAACCACTTACATCACGTGAGTAATGGTCGAACAACTTACCCGCGCGATATAGACGAAGACTATAGGATCTGGAGGCTCCAGATCATTGGTGGAGAATTAACTTGATGGATGACCAAATTTGACGGGAAAATAGACTGAGGCACATAAATATTTGAGGTCTGGCATGATCGATGACACGGGCAAATCCTAGAGTAACGGAAATAACGATCATTCAAAAGAAAACTGACACTCAGTCCGTAAGGCAACAAGTGGCGACCTCTCTGTGTAGCGTTACACACCAATGACGATGCAAAGCAAGGGAATTCTAGCGGATAGAGGTAGGCAATCCAAAGAGCCAGGAAGAGGAAATTAATAGTCAAGGAGCAAATTCGCTTTAAGCCATGAACAGACAAAGAATAGGAAAAAAAAGAAGTAGAGAGAGAAGAAAATCACAGAGAATAGAAAAGTTGAGCTGACTAGTAGAGCAAAGGCAACATCGAGTAGATAGAGACAGAGAGAGTTCGAGATTCTGTGAACTCCAGAGAGGGCTTGACAGGTTCAAGTAACTCCTCTGTGTATACCTGTCTCGTATTGAGTACTAAATTGGGTTCATACCATTGAGACCAGTTGAGGTCGAGATTCAGTAAGGGTGAGTTTGTGTACTTTAGAGGCTTGGGGATCCAAGTACGACTCGACTGATCATCATCTCTTAAGTGAGACCCAAATTGAGCTCCTTATTGTAAAATCTCTCCTTAAGACACAATAGAAAAGCCCACCACTAAAGGCTGGACCAGGAGACGTAGCTCAGGAGGATTGGGTGAACTCCTTATTAAATTTGTTCTATTTTTTTATTTTCTTACTATGTTTCTCTTACTGTTTTCAAGTGTCTATGTATTTTGCAATCTTATTGAATCGTTGCTTAAAATAACATAGACACACCCCAGCAAATGGGTCTATCATAACTTCATTAATTAACTGAGATCATTCATGAGTGATTTTCAAATGAGGTAAGGTCTGGTGACAGAAGTAAAAAGTATTAGAACACAGGTAAAGATTATAATCAGATGAAAGTAAAAAGAAGATCCAGCACAAAATTACAAAAGAAATTGCAAGAGGCAAATCCGAGTTCAAACATCCAGCTACTTCATAAATAAAGGGAAAACAACAATCTGTTTTCCATCTGTCTCTATCTTTATGTAAAAGATATTTTGTATTTCCTATAATAAATCTCATATGGTTATGAGATATTTTTGTGTAATTTTTGTATAAATACTTCAAAATTTGAAGTATTTAGGGTGGATTCAAAGACATCTCTAGTATACATTTCATATTAAGCTAGTGAGCTACTGCAATCAAATCTGGATTGGCTCCTCGATCATGAAATAAAGTTAAAGACATTTCACAGGATTCTTGTGCATGATGGAAACCGAATAAGTATTATCTCTTCATGTTATTATTTTTTTCTCATCACGTTATAAATATTCACATGTTTTGTTTATAAAATCTGAATAGTAAACAATGAAAAATATTTCAGAATTAGCTTTAACCTCTCCGTTTTGACATGTTTATATTCTCACTATTTTCTACTAAATTACCTTGGTTTGGGAAATCTTAGTTTCTCCCCTACTTCCATAGTTTTTTCCTTAGGAAAAAAGTGAAGGATTCTTAATTTCCCTTTACCTTTGACCTCCCTCTTTTCCTCATCTTGATCTTGGTTTAAGGATTCTTCATTGCCCTTCTACCTTGACTAGGTTTACCTCATCCATTTCAACCCACAAATTTTCTTTCTATTGTACTAGCTTGCCCTGTGAATTCCTCCTTTATAAATTGATCTGATCTAGTTCAGCGACTCTTTGTTTGACTCCATAGCCCAATGGACTAAAGGCTTGCTCTACCCATCTGATCCAAAATTCCACCATGAAATCAAAATCAAAACATCCTTGAACTTTTATAACTGGCCTAATATCCCAACAAACAAAGCTAAATCATAAAGAGAGAAGCCTCTCTGAGTGTAGATCAGCTAGGATCTATACTTAAAAGATTGGTTTGTAGTTACCTCGGATCCTTTCCTTATTTCCAAGAACTTCTAAGGAAAATTTGAGGGATAACATAATGGCGACCATACTGGGGAATCAACAAATCCTCAGTTGAAACAAACATTTAAGAAAACTAAAAAGCTTAATTTGAAATATCTTAAAGGAGTGATAGAAGTTTTTATGAAAAATCCATAAAAGAATAACATTGAAAGCTCAAAATTTGGCTTCAGGAAGAACTCATTATACCAGGGTTAACCATGATCCAAATCCTCCCCCTCTGTTTGAAAATCCTAGCCTCGTTTTGAGAATTGTTAGAAGACAAGAAAGTTTAGTTAGCCCCAAACCTTTGCTCAGATCACATTCATGTCCTGTTGAGTCGCTTTTCCTAGAAGATCTTCCTTTTGATGAATAGTTTGAACTCTCTCTATTTAGAACCACATCTAACATTGAACTATTGGACATAGTCCAAGATCCAGAATTCCTCAACGAACTTGAAACCCAATGAACCAATTTTTCAATTGATCGATATCTGTAGAACTTGACTTGGTCATATATTACCACTAATAGAACACCTGAACCTTATGAAACTAGTTCTCTTTCTACTAGTTCATCATTATTCCCTCACTCTTCTGAAATCCATTCCACCCATCCCTTCATCCCTTCAATTCCTCTTGAGCCAATCATCACCCAACATCCCATCACCACCTCCACTTCTTCCTCCACAATCCAAACACCTCATGTTACCCCAACTCCCATTCACACAACTACCCAACCTAGAATCATGGCCATAGATATGCTCCCCTAGGTGCCATGTCTCAAGAATATCAATGTAAAATTACTACTTGTGATGGCACACAACAACAAAACAAGCAATTTGTGCTAGATTTAGCACCAAATTTTAGTGCATTTTTCTCTCAATTGGGATGAGCAATCTGGTGCTAAATTTGGCTCTATTATACAATTTTTAAAGCATCCTTTTTTGCACCAAATTTTTCATCTTTTTTTATGCCAAATTTTGCATCATTTTTTGCAACATATTTTTCACTAAGATTTGCATATGGTTTTACAATAGGTTTTGCTTCTAATTTTGTGCCATTTTTTGCATCTATTTTTGCATCATTTTTTGCCTCATTCTTTGTGCCATTCTTTTCTTCTAGTTCTTTGTCATAATTTGCATCAATTTTTACACTATCTTTTGCATCTGATTTAATGCCTTTTTTTGTATCCAGTTTGTGCCAGTTTTTGCATCTAGTCTTATGCCATTTTTTGCTTCTAATTTTGTACTTATTTTTACATCTATTTTTGTGCCAATTTTTCTTCCTTTTTTTACACCATTTTTTGCATCCAATTTTGTACCATATGTTGAATCTAATTTAGTGCCAATTTTTTCATCCACTTTTGCGTTTTATTTGTCTCTGTTTTTTGCATCCTATTTTGCACCTTTTATTTCATCTAATTTTGCATCATTTTTTGCATCGAATTTAGCATAAGTTTTAACACCATTTCTTGCATCCAATTTTGCATCCTTTTGAGCATCTAAATTTACATCTTACGTTGAACCATGTGTTGCATCCACCTTTGCATCCCATTTTGTGTCTAACATTACATTCAATTTTGAGCCATTTTTTTCATGTAATTTTGCATTTTTTTTTTGCACCAAGTTTTGAATCATTTGTTGCACCTCATTTTGCATCCAATGTTGCATATCAATTTTCATCCAAATTTGACCCATTTTTATGCCCATTTTTGCACCATTTTTTCTACTTTTCTGTCCAATTTTGCACCATTTTGTAAGTCATTTTTGGTGTCTAATTTTGCATCTATTTTGGCATCCAAATTTTCATCCTTTTTTTTGCCACATTTTGTATCCACATTTGCATCTCATTTTCACCTAGATTTTAGTTTGAATTTTCATCTAGTTATGCATCATTTTTAGCATCCTTGGTTTCAACCCTTTTTAGTCCCATTTTGCATCTTGTTTTGTGTCTTTTCTTACATCCTTTTTTCAACCAATTTTGCATCCTAATTTTACACCATTCTTTGGATCTTCATTTTGGTGTCCATTTTTGCATCCTTTTTTGTGCCCAATTTGGTATCTTTTTGTATGCCCTATTTTTTTCCCTTATTTGTGTCTAGTGTTTCACCCTTTTTTAATTCTATTTTAAAACCCTTTTTGTGTCATTGTTTTCATCTTGTTTTGATGGCCAGTTTAACATCCAATTCCACTCCCAATTTTGCATCCATGGTTACATCCACTTTTGGCTTCTTGTTTAGAGTTTTACTTTTGTTTCCTTTTATGACCCACTTTATGGGTTCATTTTACTAATTTCAATTACGTAGTGAAATATATTATAGTTTATAAATATCATTTTGTTGTACGATTTAATGCATAGTTAAACGAAGATAAAACCCTCTCAATTTACCTTGGAAACCTAGGACAGACCAATCAAGAGAAAGGTTGTTCTAAGGCTCAAGATTCTTAGTAGATCAAGATGTAGAATATAGGTTAAGAAAAAGAGAAGGAATTCTTGTGAGTCCTCACATGCAGGTCTTGTTGGAGTTCTTAGTGTAGCTGGGGAGCACTCCTAGCTAGCTCCAAAGCTTGGTCCTATACATAAGAGAGATAACAAAGAAACCTTCACATCATAATATATTGATAATCAAAACTATCAGGAAACATATAAATATTACTGAATAAATAAATATAAACCAAAATCCCATACATTCATTAGTTAAATAGAAAAAGTAAAGAATGAATAGCAGCATATGGAAGTAAGAACAACCAATCTAAATTAATAAAGGAGTTGGAGGAAAGTTACAACCATCAGATGTACTTGTAGAAGCACCTCCCCCAACTCCTAGTTCCAAAACTCTCCCTCTCAAGATAGATCTCAGCAGCATGAAAATACAAGAACTACCATCCTTTTCTCATTGGCCAAGCCTCAAATATATAAGAAAGTGAAGGCTACAAAGATTTCCAAAATTCCTCATTACTTCAATTTCTGAAAAATATTTTGGGTGAATAATGTTTCCTCATATAAAAATGGCCTTTTCCACTTTTTAGATGCTTTTGTGCTTAGGAAAAATCTTCCCCATCCTTTATGGCTCTTTCCCACTTTTGTATGCTTTTCCTTTTTAGGAAAAGGCTAAATATGAGGATAAAGAGATCACATTCCACCATATGAGTTTTCAAAATTGAACAGGAGAGTCAAATTCTAGTTAAATCAATATTTTTTTTTTGTGACTGAGTGAGAATTTTGGTAACAAAAGATAGATGAAGGGGACAACTTTTTATATACTAGGATAACGTTGTCCTCATGGTACATAAATTGTATTATAGTCTTATATAGTGTAGGAGAAAGGGCTATTTCAACCAAGAACATAGAATTATCCTTCAAAATGATGAGGAGGTATTTTCATGTATAACACATTTAATAAGATATCACAATTCAAATTGATAACTTAATATTTGTAAGCAAATTTAAGGGTAATTGACAACATTCATAAAAATATAGCCGTATCCTCATATATAACAATTCTCCATCAAAAAAGCATTGACAATGTTCAATACACATATATGACTACTAAATCAACACTTATCACAATACCATTATTCCAAGGTAAATTCACAACATTACATCCAAAAATAGCAATATCATCATACATAGTGATTTTCCATAAAAAATCACTCATAGTTTTCAACACATATATAAAGTAACAAGATAATACTAATAATATCCCCATCATCTTTAATCAAATCAACTAAGACTCAAATGTGTGATTATCATATGAAAATATTTCGTGAACACCATTATTCTAAGATAAATTCACAACATCCATCAAAATATAGTAATATCATCATACATAATAATTCTCCATCAAAATAATGTTGATAATTTGCAATATACACATAAAATAACAGGATAAAAATAATAATATCATCATCATAAGTAATCAAATCAACTAAATGCCAATGTATGATTACCAAATAAAAAATTTTCATAGATGTCATTATTCTAAGGTAAATTCACAACATCCATAAAAAAGTAGGAATCTCATCATACACAATAATTCTTCATTAAAAAAATGTAAACAATTCTCAACATATTCATAAGGTAACAAGATAGTACTGATAGTATCATCATCATTATTAGAACCAACTAAAATTCAAATTTATGATTACCGTATTAAGACATCCCAACTAAATATAAAAAATAACCTATGGCTAGCTAGCACCACGAAAATCATAGTCAAGATCATCCTCATGATCATTTCCATGATCATCATCCTAACCATCCTGATAATATCATCCACATAATCATCACCAATGCTATCAACATCCTTATCATCATCATCTCTAATATATTATGTAATCTAAACATAGTATGTATCATCATCTTCGTGGTCATTACCTATAGTGTTCTGGAAACAAAATCAATATTACATGTTAGTACTAATTCTAAACACAATGCATATTTTTATTACAATGCTAACCATAAAATGAGGTAGGCCATAAGAACATTTAATAGTACTAAAATATAAAATGAAAATATGTTTTAAGATATATTGGAGATCCAACTAAGATTACACTTGTAATTCACATTAAGTAGTAGAAGCATTTTTTAATGCATATGAAGTACAAACCCATTTGTTTTTCATATTATATTGTGAATGTTTCTTATGATATCCATGCATGATTGGTAAATTAAGAGTTATTGGAAGCTTTATTTCAAATTACAATTTTAATTAAGATTATAAATAGAAGAAAATTTAATTAAAAAAAGAATGTCTCATGAAAAAGTAAATTGTTTTTAATGAAAAATAAGTCACATACAATATGAATGTCACATGAAATATTGAGTTGTTTTTAATCCATGCACTTTTCTCTATGATAAATGGGATCCTAATGTTTGTTTAAGAATAGATTCTCAGAAATAATTACTTCATTTTATCCATTATCACACTTAATCCATTATACCTATTGACGACCATGATTCCATTCAAATTGCTTTTAACTCCCTAAATATAATCTAAAAGAGAAAACTCCACGACCACAACCCCCTCCCTTGGCTCGTCCACCATCACAGACAATGAACTTGGAGTTATGACCACAATAGAAAACACTCCCTTGTCTCGTGTCCACCATTAGAGGCATTGAACTTGGAATTAAGAGTACTCATGTTTTCTTTTCTCTAATTAATCTCCATGGAAACAAAACCTGATCAATATATCAAGGAATCCATTAAGGAATAGATATATCACAGGCGAAGCTCAATAGGCTTCTCTGAAAGAGTGTGAAATATCACTTATCTATGTTTTATGAAATAAATCGAGTGAGTGGAATGAGTTGTGGGAAACACTTACTAGGGAAAGGAATATTTTTTGTCCGTCCTTATTTCTATTATTATTTTTGCTTCTTAAAATCGCGGGAAATGTTTAAAAAAATTCTAAAAATGATTTTAAATTAAAAAAAATAATATTTGTTCATGTTTTAGATTTTTTTAATACATATTTAGTTTTAGTATTCTTTTTTTATTTTCTAAAAAAATATATTTAGTTTTTGGTATTTTTTTATAACAAAAATTATATTTTGTTTTACAAAAATGGATTTAAACATTCCATTCATGCTAAATTTGTGATTTTTCTATGGAAGTTAAATTATATAATAAAAAAATAACTTAATGCCGTGTGTTGTGTCTTTGAGATGGGTATTATACATCTCTTCCTTGCTAAGTTATAGAATGTGCTTGAGTTTTCTTAATGCAATAAAATTAGTTATTCGCTTCATTATATCTTGATATGTTCAACTTGAACCTTATAAAACAATAAAGTTAAAATAGGATTGCCTTTGTCCATTGTAGATATTTGTCTCCATTAATCTTGGTCCTAATAGATTAATTGTCTTATGGTGACCTTGAGTGGTCACTCCCATTAATTGCATTCTTTTTAGTTTTCTATTAGTGACATTTCTTAGGCTTGATAACAGGTTATTTAATTTATGAAAATGTGTTATTTTCCATATTATTGTTAAATATTAATATTAAATACATTGGTTTTGAGAATGGTTTAGCAAAAAGTTTCCAAGAGATTCATATATTGTATTTTATACTGTAATGATTCATTGCTTGACAAAATTGTTTCGGATATTTTTTTTTAGTGATTCATTGATTGATGAACTTTTTATGGATATTCTTTTTTAGTATATTAACTTGTATGTGATAAATTCACAAGTAACCTCTTTTTGAGATTTTCAGTGGTCAATTTCCCTTAAGGCCATCAAGTTCACCATTGGGTCCCATGTTAAGGAAATATAGGAGTCATGAAGTGGCATTTTCCAACCACTTAAATCTTGAAACATTTTTTTTAGTCACAATATACCTCCTTTCCGTGTAAATTGTCCATGAAAATAGTCTCATGGAAGATGAGGGGCCTCAATAGTAAAGGAAAACAAATACTCCTAAGAGAAAAATTGTATGCAAAGAACCCATCAATAATGTGGGTATAAGAAACAAAAATATTAAGTGAGGTTCTACCTCATATAATTAGCAAATGGGGAAGGAATTGCCAAGTAGTAGTGATTGATGCTTAGAGATACTTGGGTTGAATGACTATTATTCGGAATGATCGGGACATTAAAGTTACCAATATGTTTACCTCTTTTCGCATTATGAAAATACAATTTTAGTTAATTGACATCAAGGACTACTACCATGTATCCAATGTCTATGACTCCAATATCGCAAATGGAAAACCTCTATTTCTCAATTCTATTTCTAGCACAAGTAATGTATACTCCCCATCTACATGGATTATTGGGAGTGACTTCAATATTATCAAGTGTCTCGAGCAAAACAAAGAATGAATCACAATGTTTACCAAGAGATTCTGTAAGCTATATCATCAAAGCACTAAAGTATTCTACATTAAACTTCTCAAGCAATGAGTCTCCAACCCACACATGTGTATTAATGACATGTAATACATGTGTGTTTGGTGACTAATTTAATACATTGTTCTAATAACTCCACAAACTTAAGTATTTCACTTTGTCACATAAATTGACCATAGTGTGACATAATAAACTAAGAGTAAACATGAAACTCTTAGGAAACAAGCATTCCCTAGATCCCCAATTAGGTGCTTAAATAATGAAGTGAAAATGTGAGGGGAAAATAGGACTTCATGATTTAACCATCGCAAACATGTGATCAGGTGTGACTAGGAGTGTATATATTCATATGTTTTCCAAAGAGGGACTAAATACATGAATTACCATTCATTGGGCCTTATTTTTCTTATATATAGGACTTAGGGAGTACGGTTTTCATAGGTTTGGCACAACTTATAGATATAAAATTTACATGAATTTTCATTTCAACCTTAGATTTTAGACATAGATAAATAATTATAGTGTATCTTTAATGCTTTTTGCATTCACCTTTTGATTTTATTTCATCACAAATGAAAAAAGGGGAAATATTTTCCCACAAACCTATGAATTCTTAATCATAAAGGTGCCATGCAATGAAAACAAATTAATGACATTATTATCTATGAAATGATGAGTATTCTTGAGAAAATCTTATGCTTGTGGATGTATCCTCCCTGGTTGAGAGGTAGTGAAGGTGGACACCATGTTATCCATGTGTCATGTACTATGTCCAGGACTAAAAGTCGTAAGCCTAGCAAAGACACCAATAGGGAGAATGGTGGATTGGATAAACATCTGGGACCAATATTATTTGAGAATTTGTACTTTGACCAGGACTAACCGCCATAAGTTAAATACATTAATCCAAGATAAGAATAGTCATCAAGATCAAAATTTCTTGATATCAAATATTATGACAGTGGATTAGGAAATGATCATGTGAGGACATACTTGGTGAACATATTGGTTGGGTAAGTGCCTGGAGAGGTAGTGGTGTACAAATTTATGCCTCCTAGCATTGTGATCTAATCTAATGGAGAGATAGAACTTGTTAGTCAAGGCCTTGCTATTTTGACAATGTTGGCTATGATGATGTAAATCATCATTGATGCTTATCAATTCATATCCATTCTTATATGAATATTTCAACTTGAGAGTACTTTTTTGTCTCATTGTGAGTACCTACCTAGTTTAGACGGAGTGTCATCATCTTCATTATCTTCATAATCACCACCACCATCATCATCATTATCGTTATCATTGTATTATCGTCATAATCACCATTCATGTCATCATCATCATCATCATTATGGAAATTGTCATCAATTGTTCATAATTATAGGTTTCGTAAGAAATATCATCAACCCAAAAAATGTTATTAGTGCTAAAAAAGGCTTGTTAGGACACATTATATATGCAAGAGAAATAACAAATTTATTTTTGAGAGATGATTGATGATCATCATCATCACTAATTTTATCATCATCATTATAATTTTCATCATCCCCATCATCATAACTAATGTAATTTCTATCATCATTGTTGTCATCTTAGTCATGAACATCATAATCATCATTCATGTCATTATTGTTGTTGATGATGACGAAGATGAAAATAACGATAATGATGATCAAATGAGGATGACTTGGAAAATGACACCAAAGATAATCATTTGGATTATGACCATGACAAACATTTAAAAATTTTGAAGATTGACCAAGGTCATTAGCATCGTCATAATCATCATTGTCATTGTAACCCCAATCATCTTTATCGTAATTTTCATTATCATAATAATCACAATTCATGTCATCGGCATTATCTTCATTATCATCATTGTCATAATTATTGACATTGTAATCAATTGTTCATAATTGTCAATGTTATAAGAAATATCATCAATGCAAAAAATGATGAGTGTTGGAGAAGGGATGCAAAAGTGAACAAAAAAAATGGGGGCAAGAATAGACATAAAATTGGATGAAAAGTGGACACAGCACAAGTATATGCAAAACAAGAAAAAAAATTTGACACAAAGTGGATGAAAAAGTAGATGCAATAGTTGATGCAAACTTGGACACAAAATATGATGCAAACATGTATGAAAAGGTGGAAGAAAACATGGGTGCAATAGTAGGCATAAAAGTTAGCATGAATTGTGGTGAAACAAATATGGATACAACAATGAACGCAAAAAAGGACACAAACTTGGATGCAAAAAGAAGGCAAACTTGGATGCAAAAAGGGATGTAAACATGGACCAAACATGGGTGCAATAATGGACACAAAATTAGATGCAGAATTGGATGCATCAGTATTGGATGTAAGAATAGATGAAAAATGGAATGCAAAAAACATAAACAAAATTTGATGCAAACTTGGACACAAAAGAAGATGAAAATGTGGACACAAAAGTGGAAGAAAATGTGGGTTGAAATGATAGGCACAAGATATGGCACAAATTGTGGCACAAAAAAAGTGGATGAGAAAGTGGATGTAATAACATACACAAAAAAAATATGCAAACTTAGATGCAAGACAAGATGCAATAAGGGATGTAAAAGTGGATGCAAACATGGGTGCAGTAGGAGAAACAAAATTGGATGCAAAATATGGATGCAATGGAAGTGATGCAAAAGAAGATACAAAATGAGACACAAAACCCAACACAAAATTGGATGCAAAAATAGATGCAATATTTGATGCAAAAGAGGATGCGAAGATGGATGCAAAATTGGAAGCAAATGTGGGTACAATGGTAAGTACAAAAAATGGCACAAATTGTGCCACAAAAAAAGTGGATGTAACAATAGATGCAAAAACAGAAGCAAATGAAGATTAAAAATAAGATGCAAAAAGGGATGCAATAGCGAACGTAAACATGGGTGCAACAATGGATGAAAAATAGGATGAAAAAGTTGATGCAACAAAATTTGATGCAGAAGTAGATGCAATATGAGACACAAACTTGATGCAAATATTGATGCAAAAGTGGATACAAAAAGGGATGCAAAAATAGATGTAAAAGTCAATGGAAGACTAGATCTATATGAGGATGCAATCGTGGATGCAAATTTAGAAGCAAAAATGGGTGCAAAGGGAGGTGTCAAACTAGGTGCAAATTATGGCACAAGAAAATTGGATGCAATAATGGAAACAATAACAGATGAAAAAGAGGATGTAAATATGGATGCAAAACAAGATGTAAAAGTGGATGCAACAAAACTAGATTCAAAACTAGACACAAACCTCAATGCAAAACTTGGCGCAAAGGGGATGCACAAAATGATGCGAAAATGGATGCAAAAAATGATTTAAAAAATGATGCAAAAGAGGATGCAATAGAGGATGAAAATTTTTGTGAAACAAAATTAGGTGCCAAATGTGATGCAAAACATGGTGGAAAGGATGGCACAGAACTTGGCATAAAACTTGGCATAAAACCTAGTGTAAAGTCTGGTGCAAAACCTATTACAATACTTGGTGCTAAACTTGGTGTATGACGTGGTTGAAAACTTGGTGAAAATTTTGCATCAAGTTTTGCACCATATTTGATAAATGGAAACAAATAACACCAAAAATGGGCTCTAGATGCAAAAAAGGAAGAAAAGTGGGAGGCCAATCATAGGGTTTTGTTGTAGTGGCACTAGAACCTACACAGCTCAGCAGCACGCTAAGAAAATGACAGACTATTTTGAGATATATGAAATCGACACAGTTGACGTTCAAATGAGAATTTTTGTTCAAAGTCTAGCTAGGGAAGTTGGAACCTAGTTTAGATCCTTGGCCCCTTAGAGCATAGATATTCTAAGAGTCCTTTACCAGCAATTCTAGAATACGTGGGAGAAAAAGAAGGACCCCCTGCAGATTTTATCTGAATATGAGAACCTTAGAAGGGGACCTCATGAAACCTTTTAGGACTATTGCACTAGGTTTAATAGTGTTTATAGTGCCATTCCACTCGACCTTAGACCCCCACCTGGGATAGTCCTGATTAAATTTCCTAATGGATTTGATTTAGATATGGCTTTCCAGTTAAGAGAAAGGAAGCCCCCCCCAACTCTAGAAGAAATGCAGAGTGTAGCAGTAAGTGCTGAGGCTAACCTACTTTCTAAAAGAGCCAAAGCTAGGAATGAGAGAAGAACACGTGTAAAAGAAGAAAATACACCCTTTGAACAAACGATTGATGCTATAGCCAAAAGAATGGACAAATTGTTGGATAGAGTTGAAACCATTGAAAGGAAATATCCCTGGTATGGCCAACAGGCTAATTTAGGGACAAATCCTAACTTTAGAAAAAATCAGAACCAAAATGCTGGAAATAATATCCTTGATCAGAATATCAGACCACCTTTCCAAGAAAGCTATGCAGAGGCCTCCCACTCAGAGGACCCTGAACAAGACACTTAGATAAATTTAATGGGTCTAGATGATGAGGAAGGATTTTTCCTAACTTAGGATGACCAAGAACCCCATGTGCTCCAACAATTCCATATCGAAATAGGCGAATCATTTGATTTCGTGTAGGGATATGATTCTGCTATTTTTGAGGTACATAAGCAGTATAAGTTAAGAAGCAGAAAAAATACTGATGCCCCAGAACCAAACCAAAAAATAGGTCCTAATCAACCTAAAAAGGGTAAAACAGTTCTAGCAACGAAAACACTTCAGATCCTTTCTAGAACAAATCAAAATCCTCCCAGCCCCACCATAGAAGATGTATCTGATAGTCAGCCCAATAATGAACAACCTTTCACTTCACTTCCCTCCAAGGAAACAGTAGAAGAGTCTCCAAAAATTGTATTAGAAAAATCAGCAAAAAATGCTCCAAGCCCTGAAAAAGATGAAAACACTACAGGCAAAACTCCAAAGGTTCAAACAAACAAAGCACCTTTTCCATTTAACCTTGGAGTAGAGGTGGCCAAGCTTAAAATTTCTGTGCCTTTGACAGAACTGATAAAACATGACACTTACAGGTCTCAGATAAACAAATCATTAAATATCACTGAAAATGAAGATTCTATAAATCTCTTTGATGACCAACCTGAGTTAATTTTTGGCCCTGAGGTAAATGGGAAACCAATGGAAGGAGGGATACCACCCTTCTATGTCATTCTTGTTGGAAATAATACTGAGAGGGGGGGTGAATCAGTATTATCAAGTCAAATATTCCTTTCTTAAAAACAAATAATATACGCTACTTCAGTTAATTAAACCTACGTATATACGCAACTATGCAGAAGGAGACCCGCGTATACAAAGCAAACTTTTAATTTACTTTATCTTTCTAAGGATGATTATTAATCTGTGTTTTAGAATCAAATAACTAGTAACCAGAAACAATAAAATAGAGCAGAAAGACAATCACACATAAGAAATCAAGATATAAGGTGGAAACCCAATGTGGGTGAAAACCACCTGCTGCAATTCATCTCTATATTCTTTTAAATTAGAAACTTCTTTTACAACGCACAGGTGCAGTCCTTTACGAGTACGCAGGCCGCACCCTGCGGAGAGCTACAACCCTCTCTCATTCTCCAGCTTCTCCTAAAAGGGAGCTACAACCCCTTTTAGCTCTTGCACTAGCCAAAATGCTAGTACGTAGGTGCTGGCCTACAGAAGACTAAAACCTTCTCTTTCTTCCAGGGACCACGTTTCATAAATTTTCAGACTGGTTCCATGAAAATCAATCAATCATCAAGAATCAACCAATCTACTTTTCACCAATTAGATCTGAATCAAGTAGATACTTCTATGACAAGTGTACCCAAAACACAGTACCAAAAACCACACACCAAAATCTAAACCTAGAACATAGTAGAAATAAACAAAAGCAGCTAGATCACAACTCAAAATATATACGCTATTTCAATAACCTGCAACATGCGTGCATACGCTTCTATGTTTGGAACAACCTGCGTATACGTTGTTTTCATTCACTAAACAAGCGTGTATACGCGCCTTCACTTCACTGAACCTGCATACAGATCTATAAAGGATAATTCGCTCTTTCAGGTATTCAAACACTAATTAACCCAGATTATCAGTGTTATAGATCAAGCAAGCGCCACATATAACAGACCAAAATCATACAAAGATACTACCATTCAAACTTAAAGATTATGGCCCATCATTAGAACTTATCCTTCTCTTTGCATTAAGGTTCCTCATTTATTCAGATCTAGATCTGCACATTACCCCAGTTACCAGTATTCCAGATCTAGCACTTTATCAGATATTCAATAATAATTAATATGATAATTTACCACATGATCCCCTTCCTCTTTTATAGTCTTACGCCTTCCACAATACCACGGTCCAAAACCATAATAAACCAATACCACGGACCCAATACTTGGGATGAACACTTCTGACGAGGTACCATGGTCCAAAACTATAGGTTCAAATACCAAGGACTAACTACCACGGACCAAAGGTAAGTTCTCCAACATATACGTGCCTTTGTAATGTCTAACCCGCGTGTATACGTGTCTTCATCTAGATGAACCTATGTATTTTTCTTTTCCTTCATTCTGAAAGCCTGAACTAAGGTCTGTTACCAAAGAGAGTTGCCATCAAGGACAACACCTGTGCTATGGCCCCAAACCTGTGCCATAATGCCAACAATCTCCCCCTTTGGACTTGATGGCAACCCCAAGATCCTCAAAGTCATTCTCCCCCTTTGTCATCAAGGGCAAAGGGTTGCGCTCCCCCTGAGTACATGCTAAAATTTTTGCCCTGTTGTGCTGACCATGGTCCTCTTGACTGTAGGCAAGATCTGCAACAAGATGTTCTTCAAGAAAAGTGATGACATAAAAGACCTTCCTATCACCAAAAGACTCAATACTTACATCCATCACCCAAACAAGTGGGGCTCATGCAGAAATTTACATATGACAACCAAATACATTACATTTTCATCCCAGGCATAGTGGGGAAACCAAAATAGGTCATTACATGACCTTGACACCACAAAAGAGATACATGACATAGAGACGAAATATCTAGAGTAGGACTTATGAAAATCACCAATAATTGATAGCAGCAGCATTTGTCAATCACCATTCAGATCAGTAACCATGATTTCCTTTTGTTCTCCCTCTCCAATTATTCTACCAACAACATCTGTGAACTAGAACCAAAAGCTTCTAAGATAATGCCAACAATGCATCATTAGAAGTTTATTTGCTCCCCCTGAACTTGTGCCAGATGGCCTATATCAGGATACCTTCAACCAGATCCTATCCCTACAAATATCCATCAAACTTTTATATACGTGACTCTCTCTGCACAAACCGACGTATGTACGCAGATCCACCTTAGGCAACTCGCATACACCACTTCTTCTCTGAAACAGACTAGTTTAACAGTAAGATGATGCATCAACTACTCCCAGCTTCTATCTGAGATATTCAAAAGTTTCCCTAGGCAGTGGTTTGGTGAGAATATCAACAACTTGTTCCTTAGAAGGAACATACTCCAATTTGACCTTTTGTTCCAACACTTGTTCCTGGAGAAAGTGATACTTGATCGGTATGTGCTTGGTCTTTGAATGCATGACTGAGTTCTTTGAAATTTTGATTGCGCTTGTATTATCACATAAGATGGAGATAGGTGGTGTACAAGTGATTTGAAAATCCTGCAAGTTTTTCATCATCCAAAGGAGTTGAGTGCAGCAAGATGCAGCTGCCACATATTCCACTTCAACTGTAGATAAAGCAATCGAACTCTGTTTCTTGCTGAACCAAGATACTAATCTGGTACCCATAAAGAATGCACCACCACTTGTGCTCTTTCTATCATTTACACTTCCAGTCCAATCTGCATCTATATAAGCATGAAGAGTGAGATCTGTATCTCTAGGATACCATAAGCCATAGTTTTGAGTTCCTTGAAGATACTTGAAAATTCTCTTCACTGCCTGAACATGAGTTTCCTTAGGATTTGCCTGAAATCTTCCAACTATTTCCACTGCATGCATGATGTCTGGTCGGGTACCTGTCAAATAAAGTAGACTCCCAATCATGGATCTATAGGTTGGTTGATGCACTACTGCTGATTCATCATTTGCACTGAGGCTGCATCCTGTAATGATAGGTGTACATATTGGTTTTGAATCTTCCATGCCATACTTCTTCAAAATCTGCTTGAGGTACTTTGTTTGAGACAAGAAAATACCACCTTCATTTTGTTGGATTTGCAATCCAAGAAAGTATGTCAGTTCTCCAAGCAAAGACATTTCAAATTCATTCTGCATCACCAAGGCAAAGCTTTGACTCATAGCTTCTTCATTGCTACCAAAGATAATATCATCTACATACACAACAAGTATTAGCAATTTGTTATTATCAATTTTTATATAAAGATTGTTATATGTTGATCCTTTTGAAAATCCTTGTTGATGAAGATATTTGTCCAAAAGATAGTACCAAGCCCTTGGAGCCTTTTTAAGACCATAGAGAGCCTTTTTTAGTCTGCATACAAGATTTGGATCATTCCCAAGAATGAAACCATCTGGTTGCTCAATGTACACTTCTTCTTCTAAGTCTCCAATTAGAAAGGTTGATTTCATGTCCATTTGAAATACTTTAAACTTCTGAAAGCTTGAGAGAGCAAGGAACATTCGGATGGCCTCAAGTCTAGCAACGGGAGCAAAAGTTTCTTCAAAGTCTATTCCTTCTTGTTGAACATACCATTTACAAACAAGTCTGGCCTTGTTTCTAATAACTTCCCCATTTTCATTCAGCTTGTTCTTGAAGATCCATTTTGTTCCTATGACATTCTTATCTTTTGGTCTAGGAACCAATTCCCAAGTGTTGTTCTTTTTTATCTGCTCAAGTTCTTCATCCGTTGCCTTGACCCAGCATTCATCTTTGCATGCCTCTCTTACATTTTGTGGTTCAGTGGAGGAGAGTAATGCCAAATAGCTTGAAGCTTCTTCAATTGTTCTTCTTGTTTGTATGCCTGCCTCCTTTTGCCCCAAAATTTGTGATTCTGGATGATTCTTTTGAACATACCTGGAAGGAGTCTTTTCTTCTATCCTTATCTGTTCCTCTGGCTCCTCATGGGTTTCTTCTTCATCATCAGTCTGATTTTGAGGGTAGTCTTCATCCTCTTCGATATTTTCATAATTTACCTGCCTAGGAATGTATCCTTTTTCATCAACCACTACATCAATGCTATCAACAATTCTTCCAAGTCTTTTATTGTAACACTTATATGCTTTGCTGCGGGGAGAATAACCAAGGATAATGCCTTCATCTACTCTAGGTCCAAATTTGCCAAGTTGTTCATCATTATTCTTAATATAGCATTTGCTTCCAAAAATTTTGAAATGCTTTACTGAAGGAGTCTCACCATACCAGATCTCATGAGGAGTTTGAGTGCTGTTCACTCGGACATTTGTTTTGTTGAGAATAAAAACCGCAGCAAATGCAACTTCACCCCAAAAGGTTGCAGGAGTTCTAGACTCATCAAGCATAGCACGAGCCATTTGTTGAACAGTTCTGTTCATCCTTTCCACCACTCCATTATGCTAAGGAGTCCTAGCTGTAGAGAATTCCCTTCTTATTCCATGTTCTTCACAGAAATCTAAAAATTCATTTGAGGTAAACTCCCCACCTCCGTCAGACCTGAGGCACTTAATTTTTTGATCTAATTCATTTTCAGCCAAGGCTTTGAAAGATTTGAATTTTTCGAATGCTTCATCCTTGAGTTTCATAAGTCCCAACCAAACCATCCGGGAGAAGTCGTCAATGAATAATATAAAGTATTCTTCTCCTCGACGAGGTGACCTTGTCCTAAATGGGCCACATACATCTGTATGGACTAGTTCAAGAGGCCTACTGGCTGATCCTTCCTTCTTAGGGATGTTAGTTCTGGTTTTCTTACCAAACTGACATGATTTTCATATGGTGTTGTCTTGAATTTTAATATCTGGAAGACCACGAATTGCTTGGTATTTGCATGCTTTCCTTATTTGTGAAAAACTTAGATGCCCCAACCTTCGGTGCCATAACTAGTGTTCATCATCCTTGCTCAAATAACATTATTGTTGTCCTTCTTCAACTATGTATAGGTTATTTGGAGTTCTTCTGCCTTTGATCATTGTTTTTCCTATATCAAGATCAGGAACACTACATCCATTTGATCGAAATATTACCACGTTTCCTTGATCGCACATCTGACTGACACTCAGTAGATTATGCTTCAAGCCATCAACATACAAAACATTTCCAGCTTTGACCTTTTCTTTCAACTGAGTAGTTCCTTTTCCTTTTATGGCTGCAGGGGTATCATTTCCAAAAGAAACTTTCTTTCCCTTTTCTAAAGCAGTATATGATTCAAGTTTTTCTTTATCACCTGTCATATTCTTTGAACATCCACTGTCGATGTACCATAGATTTTCCTGTCCTTCTGCATAAAAATATATCCCACATCTTTTTGGTTGTGGTTCCTTTATTGTCCATGTTCTGGTGCTTGAGGCTTGTCCCTTTGTCTGTCGAAACCTGCTCCTGCATTCAGAATCTTCATGACTGAATTTATTACAAATAGAACATTCAATTTCATTTTCAAGGGCCGAAAAGTTGTTATAGGTCCTTTTCATAATTCCAGTCATAGTTCTTTGTTTTTGAGCTTCTCTAGTTATGATTGTCTTATAGGCAACACATTGAGCTACTTTGTGACCAAAGTTATGGCAAGAGAAACATTGGCCATTGAAGAAACTTCTGCAATTATCAAATCTACCAGCCAAATGATTGTTGTTTCTATTGCCATCCATTCTTGAAGCAAAGTGAGAAGTTTTTACCTGTGGCTGGTTGTAGCTTTTGTTCACCCTTAAGATGGATTTCCCCTGGTTTGGCTGGTAGTCTTTTTTTATTCTTGATGTAATTCGTCCCTATTTTACCTGGTGATCTTCATTGGGCTTTTGCTCATTCCTCCTTGCTACATCAAGATAACTCTTTGAGGTGGATGCTTGAGATGTTTCCCCATTATATCCCAGACCTGTCTTGATTAGTGGAGAACACTGTAATCTCATCTAGAGTTTCAGATCCTTTAACAAATTTCAGATTAAGAGCCTTTGTTTTCTCAATTTCTTTTCTAAGGCCAACAATTTCACATTCTAACTTCTCAAGGAATTTTTCTTTTTCATCAAGTTGAAATTGCAGAGTATCAATGATCACATTCTTTTCTTCTAAACATGTCTTGAGTCTAGAAATCTCTTCATAAAAGCCATCCATCTATAGCATCCATGTAATCATCATCTTCAAAAACCATTAAAAGTTTATAGTTATTACCCGTTCATCTTCATCACTATTTGATAGACCATCGCTGTCTTCATGAGTGTAATAGTTTTTCTTATTTGCATTTTGTTTCTTGTTCCATCTAACAGGTTCCTTCCCCTTATCAATCTTATCCTTATGAGGACATTTGGCAGCATAGTGACCTACTCTTCCACAAGCAAAACATTTGAAAGGTAACTTACCTCTGAATCTTCCAGTACCTCGTTGAATATTTCTGACAAAATTTGATTATTCTTCTTCTTATGACACGTGTCCTGACTCATAGTACTCTCCTTTTCCTGAAGCCTTGAAGGCAGCTACTCTCCTGTCTGACAGACCTCCTTTCCTCATTTCATAAGCAATTAGAATTCCGTGTAGCTGAGACATTTTAAGGTTTTGTAGATTCTCCTTCTCTTCTATAGCAGAAACTTTAGATTCAAATCTAGAGGACAAAGATCTTAGAACTTTTTCAACCACAACAGCCTCTTTTTTTATTTCTTCACCCAAATTTTTCATACAACTAACAACTTCATCTACCCGAAGAAAATAGTTAGCCACACTTTCATCATTATACATCTTGAGATTTTCATACTGAATTCTGAGGGTTTGAAGTTTTGCTCGTTTTACCTGATCATCTCCTTCATAGCTCAGAACAATCTTGTCCCGTATTTCCTTTGCGGATTTAAATTGCATAACCTTCATGAATTATGATTGAGATAGACATCCTAGAAGAGTATTGACCGCCTTTGCATTTGTTTCATATTTCTTCTTCTCAGCCGGATCTGTAGGAGTTGCTGATGGAAAAGCATACCCTGTGTCTATCATATCCCAGACTTCTGTACCAAGAGATTGAAGATAGGAAGTAACTCTTACCTTCCAATATACGAAGTTTGCCCCATCAAAAATCAGTGGCCTGATTGATGTTTCCATCTCGTAGTTGCTCATAATGATAGAACTTCCTTCAAGCGATCAAGCTTCTTCAGAAGGAACTGCTCTGATACCAATTGTTGGAAATAATACTGAGAGGGGGGGTGAATTAGTATTATCAAATTCTAATATATCTTCCAGATTTATACTTTAATTTATTCTTTAGATATTGATCATTAGTTTGTATGTTAGTAACATGTAATAATGAGCAAGAATAAGAGAAACAGATAATCACACCAAGGAACACCAGATATAAGGTGGAAACCCAATGTGGGTGAAAACCACCTGCTGCAATATGTCTCTATCTTCTTTCAATTAGAAACTTCTTTTACAATGATTTTGTACTGGTGCAGTCCTTTACCAGTACGCAGGCTGCAACCTACAGAGAGCTACAACCCTCTCTTGTTTTCCAGTCTCTCCTGGAAGGGAGCTACAACCCCCTTTGCTCTTCTATTTCTTTAAGGACCACGTTTCATAAATTTTCAAACTAGATCCATGAACATCAATTAATCATCAAGTACATGTGAATCACCCAATCAACTTTTTCAATCAACCAATGAATCGACCAATAATTTCTCAGAATGCAATAACCAGATCAGTAATACCAGTATTCTAAACCCAGAACTCTTCAGCAATAGATAAAAGATAGCCAACAAATGTTTCAAGATAGGTCTGCAACTTCACCAATAGAGACCTTTGAATATCCGCAGCTCTTCTGTGTCTAAACTGCATGGATCCACACTTGAATTATCTGCCTGACAACGTACCTTCGCAACTGGTTCTTCTATTACCCTGCGTAATTCCGCACTGTGCCTTCTTCTGAGCTGCGTTCCTCGCTCCTGCGCCTTCTATTGCGCTGTAGATCCCTACACCTGTGCCTTCTCCTGCACTGTGGACCCCCGCACTCATGCCGTGGATCGCCTGCGAACCTCTGATTAGGGCCAAATTAACAGTCCTCCAATGTGCCACAAACAGTCAGATCTATAGATCTGATCATGCGCCCGAGAGATCACAACCTATCAATAGATTCGCCTTCAATTTCACCTTGATTTAGATCTAGCCTTTAGAACCGATTACCCAAAATTTCAGATCTTAAGATATTCAATTTTCATAAGTATCTAGCCAAGAGATATCCTTTCATTTTTATAGGCAAGCCCTTATTCAAACCATGGGGCAAAACCATTGAAAACCAATACAAGGGATCCAAACTAGGGTTCAATAATTTAGATCTTATACCATGGACAAAAACCATAGGATCATGAATGATGGGCTAAACACCAAGGGCCAAACATAAGAAAACCCATGTGAGCGCGCTTCTCTGCATTGGAGTGAGTGAACTGGGGAACCACACCTTCTGAACGGAGCATCTGCGGGTATGACCGCACTTCTGGGTCGGCGTACCTGCGGTCCGCACTTTTTGAACGGTGCACCTGCGAACCCCTTGATTTCCATCATTTTGAGAGCCTAAATATAATTTTGCGACTTGAGTGAGTTGCCATCAAGTACAACACCTGAGCCATAGCGCCAAACCTGAATCATAATGCCAACAGATTATGCTTACATTCTAGTCATTCTATCTTGGAGAAGGAGTGCTTGAACAATATTTTCTTGGACTTGGACATTCACCAAAAGGAGGTCTCTAACATCAAGGCATAGGTTGTATGCTTTCTTTTTTAGCTTATTAATATATACATCTAATGTTCACTTTCCATAATTGTGTAAATGTTTATGATTTTAGCTTAATACTCGATATATTAAGTAGTTTATATTTGATGTATGCCATATATGATCTTGTATCTTGCATAGCTCTTGGATCTTCCTTCTAGGTACTCAATGTGAAGAACAAGTAAGGAGCGAGACCTGGACAGAAAGAATCAAAGTCATCTCCAAAGGATTGATCGATTAGCATCAATGTGAGGTAGGCCACTCTCTCTCTCTCTGCATTTTTTAAACATAAGCTAGGAAAGTGTATGTTAGTTTGTTGCTAGACCCACTCATTGGGTTAGAGGGATAGCCTCTGTACGCAGAGGCGATTTACCTTCACAACATATGTCTACTAGTATAAGTTTAACTCTTTTCCAGACTGAGATAAAATATTTACAAAAAATAATACCTTATTTAAACATGGCTAAGAGGTTCTCTTGAGTATTGTTTTTATGAAAATTTTATGAAAATGAAAATTTAGATTTTTTTTTCGCCTCTTTTTCAAACTCTCTAAACATGAAAAAGGAGTTGAGTTACAACATCACTAGACTCGTAAAGTATCAAACAATGATGGACTCACCACTCCTTCTCAACGTTTGTTAAATATATTCAGATGGATTCATCCGAAGGATGAACTAACAAATCAAGCATATGTTATCCTCCTTAATATTGTAAAAAACAAAGAGGTACTCACTAGAAATGGTTGGGAAATTTTGGAAAATAGGGTGCTCGACCTATTAATGGCAACGAATAACTCTTGTAAATGACACTCTTCCACTTAATCTCCATGGTCGTGGGGTTAGGAAATCTGCTTGCCTCTTTGGTTCATCACACCATACCAAAGCTTCCATATTCGGTTTTGGTTCAATGTTGCCAACTCCATTCAACATCAATGATATGTTCAAGATAAGTCATTCAGTTAATATCTTCTACAATACTCCAAAGGCTTCATTCATGTTTGTTGTTCCTGAACCAGTTCCACATCAACATCATTTTGTCTCAAATCTTGATACCCTTTTTGTGTTGTTGATGGGGAATACATCAAGGTCCTCCTGCAACAGGTTGCTTCCTGTCGACATCATCTCATTATCTAGGAAGTTGAATTAGAAACTCCCTTCGATACCTTGGGGCTTGCATACATTAATGGAAAGTTACCTTACTTTTGGCAACAAGTTTTCATCATTGGCCTTTGACCAAACGATTATGTGTGGTGTTCTACTTCATCTCATTCATTCACACCATACAGATTGTACTATGCTATCTTGAGAACCATTAACATCATCAGTGGTTTCTCTCATGACTGTTAATGGATTATATAATTGGTCAATAATCATATGGTGTCTACCATGTTCGCTTAAGCTCATTTGTCACATGGTTAGAATCATACATCAAGTAATCAAATGAACAATATAGAATACCCCAGATAGAGTTTCATTCATCTGTGTTGCAATTTCAGGATTAACGCAAGATTACAAAGCATGAATGCTATGATCATACAAACAATCATCCAATCATGGGTCCACTCTCAGTCATCAGTGGACATGAGTTCTTGATCATTGTACATGTAATGTTATATTATGTGTTGAGCATGGGTATGCATCCCTCAACAAAGATATCATGATGAAAATGTATTGGAACAAATGATGATCTCGACACATTGTTCTTGATTTAGAATTGTCACATGGTAATACACTTCAATCATTAACTTCCGTTTCAGACTTTATACTTTAGGGGGAAATATGTTATAGGCCATTTTTTCACATTTGGTCAATAGGCCTACAAACCGTCAATCAACATCCATGAACATGTTGTCAACATCCCTTCACAATGCCCTAAGAATGAACTTTCCAAAAGGTATGAGTTTATGGGATTAATTTCTCAAAATCAATATTTTTAGCTCCAATGCACCCTAACCCTTTCAACATACGTTCAACATTGGTTGATCCCTTCTACACCTGCGATGATCAACACTTGTTCTCCCTTCTGCAGGTGCACTGATTCTAGAAATTTAGTAAAATTAAAAATAATTTCGAAGCTTCCTCTTCTAGAAGATTCCAATGGTTGTTTTAACTATTTACCATGGATAAGGAGCTCGAATCCTATCTTATCCTATCTTGGAGACTTCACCCATCATCCCTTGAGCTCATCCTCCCATCCTCCCATCATATGTGGATCTCAAGATCATAATGGTAAATCCTAAACTACCACTCTTCTCTTATAAATTTATTTCCATCCATAACATCAGGGTTGTATTTTGAAGATTGCTAGTGCCCTTATGTTGCTACCTTAAACCTAAATAAGTCATCATCTTCATGCATTAGGGTTGAAATTGAGGTGTGTTTTTTCACAAGGACAAGTCAACTTGGGAGAGATTTCTACAAAATCAAGTACTATTTATGGTTGTAAACTCTCTCATATTTCTATTAATACAAAGAGTTTCTTGTTTTCTTATATTTGTTGTTTTATGTTTGCACTCATGTATTTCAAAATGTTGTGAGTTCCATAAGATCTCCACTCACAACACAAGTGAGTGTTGGGCCAAGAAGTCACTAGGGGCTGAGTTGAAGGCTTTTGAATCAGATGCATGTTCTGAATCTGAGTGAAAAGCCGCCAAGGGGAATGACAAACGGAAGTAGATAATTGATGCAGATCTCAGTGCCACATTGTTCACCACCAAAATCCATAAGAATGAGCTTGAAGATCAAGAGGAGGGGGAACACCTCTCCCACTCATAGATGTGGGTGAAAGGTTCTCCGCTTTAGTTCATTGTAGATAGTGGGAGCCAAAAGAAACTCATTTCAGCAGAGGCCATGAAGCAACTGGGCTTACCAACGATAGCACATCTGTAGTTGTACACCATAAGGTGGCTTCACCAAGGATGAGATCTCCACATCAACCAGCAGTGTCACCTTCCTTACAGCATCAAGCCCTTCAAGGATGAGGTATTGTGCAATGTTTATCCTCTTGAAGTTTGTGATGTATTATTAGGAAAATGATACTTGTGGAAGTGACATGCTATAGATGAGTCTAGACCTCGCTCTATGATTCTTACCTTGGAAAATAAGTTGTACAGGATACTGTAGGTAGCCCTGCCTACCGCCATATCTTTGATCACCTTAAAGTAATGTAGTAATATCATTTCCCAGACCAGGAAATTTGTTTTCCTTATGATTTTCCCTCAGGGAAGAATGAGGTAATGGCCATGGCTTCCAGACAAGTCTCTTTTGCATAGCATCAATAGATGGAAAAGGTTATGGAGGAGTATAGGGACATTTTCTCCTCACCTATAGGGGTACCTATGCATTGTCAAGTCAATCAATCCATCGATTTGACCCCGGGTGCATCGCTACCCAATGGACCAATCTATCAATGCTCTGTTTTGGAGAACAATGAGATCAAGAGGTAGATTCAAGATCTGTTGTAGAAATGGCACATTAGGCTAAGCTCATCACTCTGTGGGAGCCTGATTGTATTGGTATAGAAGAAGGATGGGACCTGGAGACTCTGTATTAACTATCAGGCACTGAAAAAGATTATTGTCTGGAATAGGTACCCAATCCCACAAATTGATGACCTTTCGGACCAACTCAAGGGGGCCAAATATTTCAGCAAGATTGACTTGAAGTTTTATTATTACTAGGTGTCTATCAAATCCTCTGATGTGTGGAAATCTACCTTCAAATCCGAGGAGGGCCTTTTCGAATGGTTGGTCATGCCTTTCGGGTTGAGGAATGCATCTGCAACCTTAATGAGATTGATGGATGATATCTTGCAACCTTTCACCAATGCATTCATGGTGGTGTATTTAGATGACATCTTGATCTTCAACCAGAGTTGGGAAGAGAACCTCCACCATATTCGACAGGTCCTTCAAACCCTACGACAACAAAAGTTGTGTGCCAATTTGGACAAATGTACTTTTGGCATGACCTAGGTTCAATATATGGGGTACATCATTAATTAGCAAGGCATGAATGTAGACCCACCCATGATACAAGTCATTCAGGATTGGCTAGTCCCAACCACTCTAACAAAGCTCTGTAACTTTTTGGGTCTTGCCAATTTGTACTACAGGTTCGTGTTGGGTTTATCTCATATCACCTGGCCTTTAACTCAAGTCACCAAGGATGAAGAAAAAACAAAGTGTTTTTGGTTCGAAACCCTACAAAAGTAATTTTTCAAGTTGAAGCATCACCTTTGATTTGCACCAGTTCTCACATTACTAGACCTGCAACAACCATTTGAGATTGAGATAGACGCCTCTGACTATGTCGTTGGTGCATTTCTTACTTAGCAATGGCATCCAATGGCTTACCACAGTGAGACACTTTCAGACATAGTCTAAAAGTATCCCTCTTATGACAAATAAATGTATTCCATTGTGCAGGCTTGTCCTGAATCGAAGAATTACATTATGGGGAAGGAAATGGTCATCCACATAGACCATTGAACCTTGCAATTCATACAAACACAAGGGAAGTTGCAGGAAAATCACCATCTAAAATGGTCCACATACCTGCAACAATTCCATTTGAAAATTAAGTACAAGAAGGGCAACAATAATAATGTTGTAGACTACCTCAGCGACCACTAGTAATGGAGCTGATCACAGTGCTCGACTCTTGTGGGCACAAGACTTTGGGGTGGCCACATCTTTACGAGAGCAAGCCAGAATTCAACAACACGTACCCGACACTACTGAAAGGTAAGAAAGTTCCAAATTTTCACCTCTAGGATGCACTGTTATACCACTTGGGACACATATGTGTTCCTTCAAGCGAGCATGCCAAGATGATTTGGGAGGCGCACTACAGTTGGGTTTCTCAACATTTTGGAGTAGAGAGAATAGTGGCAGTACTACACAAGTATTTTTATTGGCCAAAACCTCATTGGGATGTTGGGAGGTACATTAAATCTTGAATTGCTTGTGCCATTTCCAAACCAACTATCAAGAAGCAAGGCCTATATACTCCTCTTCCTACTCCTAGTTAACCTTGGGAATCCATCTCCATGGATTACATGTCGGGCCTCCCTTCTACTAAGCACGATAACAACTACATTTTCGTGGTCGTTGATAGATTATTTAAGATGGCCATTATGATGGCCTGTAAGAAGAGTATCACAACAGAGGCCACTGCTAAGATCTTCTTTGAGAAAGTGTGGGTACACTTTGGGATCCCACAGTCCATTGTCTCTGATCAGGACAATAGATTCCTAAGTGAATTTTGGTCAAGTCTCTGGTTGATGCTAGATACCAAAATCACTAATTCCATGACTTTCCATCCCCAAACTGATGGCCAAACAAAAGTCGTCAACATGATGACCATACACATTCCGCACATGTACAACTTGAAGCATCCACACACATGGAATGAGAGCCTCCCCTATGTCCAACAAAGCTAAAACAAAGCTCTCCACATCTCAAAGGGCCACAACCCCTTTTAGGTAGGGTTGGGATTTCGGTTCCATTGATGTGGCCATACCATTTGCAATTACTCACGCAGATTCAGCCCATGTCCAGTCTGAAGCCTACAGGGCTAACAACTTCATTGCATGCATTTAACACATCTGCCAATAGGTCCATGATATATTGGACATAGCCAATTCTAAGTACAAGCAGCGCCATGATCAACATTGGGTGCCACACAAGTTCCATGTGGGCGACAAATTTTGGCTACATTTGCAGAAGGAGTGCCTCATTGGGCCCCATCGCAAGCTTTTCCCACTCTGATATGGGCCATACACCATCACCAAGTATATAGGGGATAATGCCTTCGAGCTTAGCATTCCACAGTTCCTTGGTCTTCACCCAGTATTCAATGTAGATAGCCTTCGGCCATACTTTCCACCATTGTTGGACACATCCGACATTGCAAAACAAATCACACCAACAAAGCTAAATCCAGATTGTATGGAACAGGCCACAACTGATTGAATCATTGACACACAGATCAAGAACACTCGCCAACATAAGATCCAACTGTATTAGGTTGTGAAAGATGGCCAACTCCTGCACCAAGGAAGGTGGCTCAAAAGGGACCAAGTTTAGCAAAAGTTTCCCCATCTCATGGAGGCACTCAATGCAATGGGGACCATTTCTTCCTAAGGGGGGAGGACTGATCGAGGTGGATATTGGTGGCCACCCTCCTATTCCACTTAGACCCCCAACACTATCTCTTTCAGTTTTTTAGTTTCCTTAATGGTAGCACAATTTACTATTTTTGGTAGTTTTTTGGGTCCTAAACTTTTAGAACCATTTTGAGGCCCTAAACGACATTTTTAGGAAAACTTGAGAGACTGGAAAAGTCCCAAATGGGATACTCATTTTTTTAACGTACTCTTCAAGATATTTGAAATAAGGTATTATGATAACCAAACAGAGATTGTATGCTAAAGTTATGAACCCAGGAAATTGATGTAAAAATTTACCCAAACAGGGCCCATAGTTTTGGCACTTCATCTCCTAGGGCTAGGTTTCTAGATGTTTATAGTTTTCCATTGTTTCTCAATAATAAATAGGCCCTGGAGCCTCATTGTAACATAGTTCAGAGACATGTAGATGCCACATCTCTTCTCAGAGATATGATACCATCGCCTGAGCTTGTTAATTTCCATTTTGTTTGTAAGCATATTATAGTATTTTGATATTAATGAAATGAAGTGTTATTTCTACTGTATTTATGTATTTATGGTTATATCTGTAATTTGTTGCGTTCCTATTTAAGTTCAGATCAATTAGAGTATTCAGGGTTAAGAAATCTCAAATGAATTGGATCTTAACCGAATCCAAATGTATGCCTGATCATCAATGATGTAACCCAGATATTGGACTTGGCTCATGCCAAAGGTGCAGTTCTCCAAGTTGGCACATAATTTGTGCTACCATAGGGTTTGAATTACTTGTTGAATATGTTGCAAGTTCTCTTCCCAATTCTTGTTGAATATGAGGATGTTGTCTAAATATGCAATCATAAACGAGTTGGTAAATGGCCATAAGATACCATCCTAAACTCTCAAGAAAGTTATAAGGGAATTTGTCAACCCGAAAGGCATGACCAACCACTCAAGAAGGCCATCCTTGGATTTGAAGGTGGTCTTACATACATTTTTTGGTTATATTGGAACCTGGTGATGGCTATACTTTAAATTGATCTCACTGAAGTACTTAGCCCCCTCAAGCTGGTCAAGATGGTCATCAATCCACGGGATTGGATACCCATTCTTGAGAATGATTTTATTTAATGCCCAAAAATTGATGCAGTGTCTCTATGTCCCATCCTTCTTTTGTACAAGTACAATCGAGCTCCTACAAGATGAGAAACTTGGTTGGATGTGCCCTTTTTGTAGCAACTCCTATATCTGCCACTTGATTTCTTCATTTTCCATAATAGAGTGGTAGTATATCATCCCATTGGGTAGAGGAGCTCTAGGAGCCATATTGATCGAATGCTTGACTTGACAGTGCAAAGGTACCCTTATGGGTGAGGAGAAGATGTCCTTGTATTCTTCAGTTATGTTATCCACCTACTTCTGCTACGTGGTGGAATCCTTCTTGGGGGCTTGTATGTGGCCATGGTATTTGCCTTACTTTGAGAGCGAATTAGAAAGAAACAAATTTCCCATTTTGGGAGATGATCTTACTGCATTGCTTAGCAGAGATCAAAGAGATGGTGGTAGGTAGGGCTACGTCCAGTATATTGTATAAATTACTACCCAAATTATTAATAATAATGTGAGGCCTAGAATCATACACAACATACATCTTCCACAAATATGGTTGGACTAATAACACACCACAGACTGAAGAGGAGCAACATCACATAGTACCTCTTCTGTGAAGGGCTTGATATAATAGGGGAGGTGAACTTCTGGTTGACACATAAATCTCGTCCTTGGAGGAGCCACCTGATGGTGTATGGTTGTGGGTGTGGTGTGGTTGGTAGGCACAACCTCATAATGGCCTATGCTAAGATGAGGTTCTTTTGGCTCCCACTATTGACAATGAAATACAATGAAGACCCTTTCACCAACATCTATGACTGGAAGAGATGCTCCCCTTCATATAGATCTTGTGGCTCAATCTTCTGGACCTTGGTGGTGGAAATGGTAGTGTTGGGAATTTCATCGATACTATTATTCCCTTTGTCTTTCTCCTTGTTGAGTCCTAAATTAGAGTCAGAACATGCATATGACTCAGAAGCCTTCATCTCAACAACTTGTGACTTCTTGGCATGACACTCATTTGTGTTGTGAGTAGGGCTCTTGTGGAACTCAAACCAATTTTATATGTCCATGTTTTTCTTTTTGGTATTATTCTTTTCTTGTGGCTTCAATGGGTTGTATTGGGTCATCCCAACTTGGCCCTATCCTTTCTTTTGTAGTTTGGGGGTGCATTTTCCTTGCTTTGGATTCATAGATCCAAAGTCTTGCTTGTTATATTTAAATTTCTGGTCGATCTTGACAACATATCCATATGCAATGCCAAGAAAGGATATGTACATGAACTCCATCTCATCCTGGATGTATTTTTGTAGACATATGCAGTACTTGAGTAACATACATTGCTCAAAATCATTGATACCCAACTTTGTGCGAAGGGTATGAAAAATATTTGTGAACTTTGGCATGTCTTCGTCCCTTCACTGCCACAATGTAGTTCATTTTATGTTCTTATCTTCATCTCCCTTGATAAGGTAATATTATTCCTTGACAGTGTCTCAGAAAGAATTCCAAGTGGGTAAGGTTGAAAATAGTGAGGCGTCCTTCTCATCCCTCTAATCATAATAGGTTTCCCACTAGTCCTAGACGTGGGGGTGACCTGTAGGAGTGCAAAAGTAATATTTTCCCTATTGGAAAAATTATGGATTGAAAAATATCCTTTTAGTATATTTAACCATTTATATACAACAACCGTATCTATCTAGCCTTCAAATATAGGAATGTCAAAGTTAACTTATACCTTGAAGGGGATGATGCCTCTGAGGTGTCTATAAAATCAAGATGACTAACTTGCTGAAGGATCTAAGAAAATTTATCCATCATCTTGTTTATTTTTCGCTTGAGGGCTTCTTCGAGCAACATTTTGACAATATCTCTAGCTCCCTTGTCCTTATTGTTTCTGCCATGGGAGGCCATCAGGGTTGGCGAGGTCGGTCTTGCAAGGGTTCAACTAGTTCAAGTCCTAATTCCTTATACCTTGACATCATTGGGGACATGCGCAAAAAAATATAGAAATATCATACTGCTCTCATACCACTGATCCAAATTTATGCAAGAAAAAAATGAAATACAAATTTAAATAGAAACATAGAGCTTTAGCGAAATCTAAACTTGAATTCATTAATAATAAATACTGAAAATTGCTTAGATGTAGAATGGAAATAAAATAGCTTGGGCGATGGTATCTTCTCTCTAAGAAGATATGTGATAGATATGTGCCTTCTAAATTGTGTTACAATGAGGCTCAAAGGCATTTTTATTATTGAGAAACAATGGAAAACCATAAACATCCAAAAGAACAACCCTAGGATATGAAGTACCAAACGTTTGTGGGCCCCATTGGGGTTAGTTGGTACATAAAATTCATGGGGCCGTAACTTTGGCATATGATCTCTATTTGACACTTACGATACCTTGTTAGAAATATCTAACTGAGGACAACAACCTTCAACTACAAACCTTTTGGGATTGCCCGTTTTCCAAAAAATGTCGTTTAAGGCCTCAAAACATCTTTGAAAGTTTAAGACCTGAAAATTTGCCAAAAATAATAAATTTTGCTACAATCAAGGTAATTTGTGGAAATAGTCCTGGGAGTCCAAGTGGAATAGTTGGGTGGCCACCAATATCCACCTAGATAGTTTAGGTTCTAAACTCCAAATGGAATTTAATATTCCTCTTCTTGAATTGGTGTTAACAATTATAAATTCTACTCAGTTGTGACAACCAAAGCAATATTCTCTAGCATAATCATAGTGGACTCAAGAGCCATTATGTTTTGTTCAAAGAAGGGGGACCTAAAGTGCACCTAGGTAATTGTCTTTATCCCTTGAAAATAAGATGTCTTAGTGTCATCTTCCAATGTGATCTTCTTGACATTATTTTTTATATCTCATGCATTGGATTGCTTGTAGAAAAAAGAGGTATTCCTATCTCCTAACTTGAGACATAAGCTTTTTGATTTAAGATTATATGTCTCCTACTCAAAATGAATGGATTTTTGAAGCTTTTTATGGATCTCTATCTTTGATACTTGGAGTGTAACAATGATGTCTTCATGCTCCATGTTGGTTTGGATTTCTATAGTTAATATTTGAATAATTCATTTTCAGCTAATGGAGAGGAGTAAGATGTTGTCACCCATTATTTCATATATTGTTTCAATGACTTCAAAATTTTCTCCTAAAAATAGACAAGGGTACTTGGAAACCAAATTCTTAAAGTTGTAGGTACCCTATCCATGAATTCTTGGTTTTACAACCATAATAGATGTAATGAAATGGTAACATCCCATAATTGAAATAATATTGAATATGTAAAACTATAGGTTTATTTATCTAGATGGATATCCATGGCCACCCATCTCATCCACTAACTCGATGATTCTCTATCTTCTTGGTAGTTTTTTTGTGGTTCTCTGGGTCCCAAACTTTGGGGGCCATTTTGAGACCCTAAATGATTCTTTTCAACCTTTTGGGGCTAGTGATTTCCATGGCACACCCTAGTACCAACAAAAATTTGTACACCTTGGATAGTTCTCTCTAATAAGCTATTATGTGCTGAAAACAAAGACTGTATGCAAAAGTTGTGCCCTTGGGAAGTTGATGTAGCAACTAAACACCTTAGTGCCCACAAACCTTTTGGGCATTTAATATTCTAGGGTTAATTTTGGGATAGTATAAGATTCTTTATTTATGTTAAAATCTTATTCTTTTGACATCTTCTAATAGCCTTTTACAAATGAGAATATAGGCTATCTCTCTATCTTGAGAGATAAGCTACCATCATTCTAGGTAGTTTGTGTTCTACAATATTAAGCTATTTTATTTATTAATAGAAGTTGGGTTTGCACTATATTAAAGTGCTCTTTTATATATTTATATGTGTGTGTGTGTTCAATTTCCTTTCATTCCTTGTACAACCCATACCAGTTGTATCAAAGAAATATTCTCCTTGTTTTTTCTCAGTGCATGTCCTTGATGAGGTGAAGGTATAAAGAGTTGGGGTCAAGTTAGTTTTACGCGGGTATAATCACTATCAATAACCCAAGTGGCTCCCATGTTGGAAGAAAAGATATATGAAATATAAAGAGATACTATAAAGTTGTTTCTCAAGGAAACACTCATGTGATAGAGGAATGAGATTATGGAAAATTTCACCCAGATCCTTTGATGACTTTCAAAAACAATTGAGACATATTCAACAGGCGATGATTTTGGAGGTGACACACCCTTCAAGGTATAAGTTAAATTTTTAATCCATTTATTTGAAGGAAAAATAGATGTATATTCTCTAGATAAATGATTAAATTTGTTAGAGTGCTATTACTTTGTCCAAAACAATTTCAACAATGAAAATATCACCTTTGCAATCGTGAAAATCCTTCCTCATATTAAATATTATTAGGAAGGTTAGTGAGAGAGACACAATGAGCATAAGACTACAGTATTAAATTAAGTTTCACTTGGATATATTTTATTTATGCCCCAAAGGAGGAATTCTACCTTGTATGGATCTATGATGACCAAATTAATACAGGAGATGGGAATCTCTATGATAGGAGAGAGACTAGATGGTTCTATAGTGCACTAACACTTCTATACATTTCACTAAAATATAGGTATCAAATACTCCAAGTGGCACCTAGTTCTAAATGATCACGGTGGCCTATATAGGTACATCCAAACAAACATCAATTATTGGACATCTCCTTACTAGGAGTCAATTATCAATATGCCATCAAAATTGAGCAAAAATTTTAAAAAAGTAATAAACGAGAGTTCAAGTCTCTAAATCCACCACAATAGAAGCATAGAAAAGGTCACCCTAGCTTATATAGCAAGGATATCCAAACTAAGTATAACCATCCCAAATCATAGGAAAAGAAGGGTAATGGCAAGCTGAGGAAGAACATTGGAGAGTGGTGTGAGTTCCACAAAAAACTCTAACACAACATTGATGGATTTTGCTCAGAACAATCATTTTTGGTTGATATTAAAGCAAAAAAAATCACTGTCTTGGATTATAATTCAAAGAAAGATAAAGGAAAGTTGATCATCAATGTAGAATCCAGTGCTATCATTTTAACCACAAAGATTCAACCAGAAAAGTCATAGGAGCTTGAGGATAGGAAGTACCTCTTCCATTTGGAGATGTGGATGAAGGGGACCCCATTTCATTTCATTGTTGATAAATAGATCCAAAATAACTTGATATTATCTTATGTCATCAAGAGGTTTAAGTTTCTATAGTGCCACACCCTAAACCATACACCATTAGTTAATTAAGCCAATGATGAGACACTCATGTTAGCTAGAAATGTTTCTTGTCCTATGGCATCACACACTTCAAAGAGAGGTACTATGTGATGTTTCCAAACTTGAAGTTTGTGATATTAATTTAGGATGAAATTACATGTGGAAATTTCATGTTGTTTATGGTATTCACCACAATTTCATTGTTACTCTAGGAGGTCAATTCTATAGGGTACTATAGTAGTTTTGACTACTTCAATTTCATTGATCTCAACAAAACAATGCCAAAATGTAGTCTCTTAGATGAAAAGTTCATCCTCTTCATGTTTTGGTTAGAATAATAGATGGTTACTATGACTGACACAACCTCAACATGATTCCTCTCTATGCAAAAAAACCAGGTGTACAATATTATAGAGGCATACAGAGATGTCTTCACTTCACCAATGGGGGTGCTTTTGCACTGCTAGGTCAATCATTCAATTGAATTAATACCTGGTTCTACTTTACTTAATGTCCCAATATATAGAAACTCTCTTATGGAGAATGAGTAAATAAAAAGTTAGATTCATGAGCTCATCCAAAAGGGCCATATTTGATTGAGCTCCTTGCCTTGTGGGAGCCCAATTGCATTGGTGTAGAAGAAATATGGGACATCGAGAATCTGTATTGATTACACAGCCATGAAAAAAATGACTTTCAAGAATAGATACCTCATCTACCAAATTTATCATATTCTTGATTAGCTTAAGGGTGTCAAACTCCTTATTAAGATTGATATGAAGTTTGGTTATCACTAGGTTTTAATTAGAAAAACTGATGTATGGAAGACAACCTTCAAAGCTAAACAAGGCCTTTTTGAGTGGTTGGTCATGCCTTTTTTCTTCACTAATGTTCCAAAAACTTTCACAAGGATGATGGATGTTATCCTACAATTATTTAAAAAATATTTTTTGGTTGTATACTTGGATGTCATCCTCATCTTCAATAGAAGCTGGGCAGAACATTTGCAGCACATTCATTAGGTCTTCAACACTTTGTGACATCACAAGTTGTATCCCAACATGGAGAAATTCATGTAGAGAATTCGAAACTTAGGAATACATCACAAATGAACATGGGGTGCATGTGGACCTAGCAAGGATCAAAGTCATTTGGGATTGGCCAACAAAAACTACTCTAATAGAGATCCACAACATCTCATGCCTTGCTAGCTTTGTTTGAAGGTTCCTATTGGGGTGCTCATATATTTTTGTTGAAATATGTTTTCATTGATGGCAACAAGGTGATGAAAAAAAAGTGTTCATTGCAAGGAAGAGGCAACACAGGTGTCAAATAAGGTCTTAGGGAGCATACTGATGGAGCAACATGACAAAATGGGAGAAAAAGGAGAAGGGGAATTGGATCAAATTTTTTGGCCATTAGGTCATATCAAATGTAGGTGTGCCATATAGATGGATAAATCTTTGAAAGATCTTTCCAAAGATATATGTAAGTCCTAAAAATACCTCCTAGCTCAAAAGTTAGAGCAAGGCAAATCTCTATGACCCCAAAGACAAATAACAAGGTTAAAGATGTTTAGAGGAGCCTTTGGAATGCCAAAGATGGAACAAGTCAAACCTAGTGGTGGAGCCTCTCCATGAAGCTTCGGGCTTAAATGGAGGCCACAATAGTGGCGAAGAATTTTTTCTATTGTCCAGAGGTGGAGCCTACCTGAAAACTAGAAGATGTATTGGGATCTTGTTGTAACTTTTGAATGAGTGCTCACACTTCTTCGTCATTCTTCCATTCATCCCTTGCTTCATTTATCCAATCTGGTTAGATAATAGAAATGGTGCACAACAATGCTTCCACATCCTCATCCTTTCTTGAGAGTGCATCTGCCACAACATTTTGCTTCCCTTTTTTTGTAGATGATTTCAAGGTCATAACCCAACATCTTTGTGACCCATTTTTGTTGCTCTTCAAAGGATAATCTTTGTTCTAAAAAGTATTTAAGACTATCATGATCCATTTTTACCTTGAAGTGTCTTCCCATTAGATAGGGTCGCCATTTCTTAAGTGCATGTAGTATTGCCAACATTTCCTTCTCATAAATAGATTTTTGTAAATACTTTCCTTTGATTGGACAACTTTCGAAAGAAATGGGTCTTTCATCTTGCATTAAAACAACACCAATTCCATTTCCTAAAGCATCACATTCCATAATAAAGGTTTTGTGAAGTCCGGAATAGCTAAGACCGGTGCTTGGCACATTGCCTTTTTAAGATGTTCGAAGGCCTTTGTTACTTCTCGAGTCCATGAAAATTCATCTTTCTTCAATAATGTTGTTAGAGGTGCTTCTATTATCCCATAATTATTAATAAACTTGCAATAATACCTTGTCAACCCGAGAAGTCCTCACATATGCTTTATGGATGTGGGGATTTTCCATTCCTTAATGGTTTTAATTTTTCTAGGGTATACCTTAACACCTTCATGAGATACAATATGACCCAGATATTCCACCTCTTGTACTCCAAATAAGCATTTGGAGCTTTTTACATATAATTGTTTCTCCTCCAATAGTTTGAGCACCTTGTCAACATGTTCAACATGATCCTTCCAAGACTTGATGTAGATTAGTGTATCCTCAAAAAATACTAACACGAATTTTTTAATGAAGGGTTTGAAAATGAAATTCATCAAACCTTGAAATGTAGAAGGTGCATTGGTAAGGCCAAAAGACATGATCAAAAATTCATAATGACCCTCATGAGTTCTAAATATTATTTTCGGGATGTCTTCAGTCTTCATTTTAATTTGATGATATCCTGAATGAAGATCCAACTTGGTGAAGTAAATTGATCCATACAATTCATCCAATAATTCATCAATGACAGGAATGGGAAATTTACCTTTAATAGTGAGCTTGTTGAGCTCCCTATAATTTGGACACAAGTGCCATGATCCATCGTTCTTTTGCACCAATACTACTGGAGCAGAGAAAGAACTTTGACTAGGTTGAATTATACCAACCTCTAGCATTTATGCAACCATACGTTCAATTTCACTCTTTTGAGCATAGGGATATCTGTATGGCCTGATGTTTGGAGGAACACTTCCTAAAATCAAATGAATCATGTGATCATGATCACGAATAGGTGGGAGGCCTTTGGGAGTCTCAAATACCTTGGAATGATTGTCAAAGGCTTTTTTGGAGATCTGGAGAAATAGATGATTTCGATGCGGGAACCTAGCGAACATAATTGTGCAATTACACCTCGTTGTTCCTTCTTTAGAAGATTTTTCATACCATTAGAGCCGATTATCTTTCCCGGTTTCCCTGCAATACCCCTTAATTCAACTTCATTTCCTCCCGCACAAAATTTCATGAAAATTTCTTGAAAATTAAAAGCTATTGTACCCAAGGATTGTAGCCATTAGACTCCTAGTACAACATCAACACCACCCTTTGGAATGGAAATCATTGGGCTATTCAATACATATTCTCCCATGAATAGCTTGATATTATGGCACTTTCCAGAACAATTTATGGTTCCTCCACTTGCAACCATCACTTGACACTCTGATGTTCGACATAGGAAGAAATTCAATTCCTTGGCTATCTTACAATGAATAAAATTATGGGTACTTCCTGAATAAATCAACACTAATACCTTTTTCTTCTTGATATGTCCTTCTATCTTGATAGTTTTAGGAGTGGTAATTCCAGCCAATGCATTATAAGATATGGTTGGATTCATTTCTTCTTTATCTAGGGTTTGTTCTTGGAGTATATCCTCTTCTTTTTACATTTCTTATTCCTTTTCTTCCTCCTCTTCACAATCTATGTAGAATAATTTCTTCTCAGCACACTTATGACCTTTAATGTATTTTCTATCACAATTGTAACAAATACCTTTTGCTCTTTTTTCTTCTGATCATTGTGGTGTCAACCTTGTAGGTTGTGCAAGGCTAGGGACAACAGCACTTCCATATTTATAGTTGTGAGTGGTAGGCTTCCTGGTTGCCATAATTTCGCTTTCCATTTTTCTTGCTAACCTGAATGCCTTCTCCAATGAATCAGGTTCCCAAAGGCAAACCTCATGTTGGATATTATCCTTTAAAGTCCCTATGAACACATCAATCCTATGATCCTCTAGAATATCTTTTACCCTTATGTTCAATTTTTGGAGGTCCTCAATGTGCTCCATCATTGAACCCTTTTGTTTGAGATTTATCAATTGGCTAAAAAAAGGTGTTTCTTTTTGTATCCTCATAATGTGCTATCATTTCTTTCGTAAACATTGCCCAAGTGTCAATTTGTTTGTGAGAGCAAAGCCATCAATACCATACAAACTGATTTTGTTCCAAATATAAAGTTGAAATACATACTTTTTTGTGTGATTTGCACATTACGGAGATCGAAAAATTGCTCCATCAGTAGTATCCATGTTCCGGTATCCTTGCCATCAAACTTCCTCATATTGATTTTTGGAACATGGTCGGCCTTGATTCCAACATTACAGTCTATGAAATCATGATTAAAATTTCTTTTGTTCTCATCATGAGTTTTCTTTACTACCTTTTCACCTTTAGTAACCATTTCTTGTAGCAACTTATTCAAATTTATGTTCAATTCTTCCATCTTAGCATCCATGCCATTCATTTTAGCATCCATGCCATTCATCTTAGCTTCCACACCATACATCTTAACTTGCATGCCATTCATATTAGCTTCCATGCCATCCATATTAGCTTCCACGCCATCCATCTTAACTTGCATGCAATTCATATTAGCTTCCACGCCATTCATCTTTGCTTCAGTTACCTTTTGTGAGAGTGAAATTTGTTGTATTTGGTCTTGTAATTTGATATATCATGTTGCATTTCTTCCTCTTCTTCACGAGTCATGCTAGAGCTTTCAGGTTGCTTAATAGGTGTTTCCATTTTCTTTATTTGGGGCATCATTTAATGCTAATAATTCTTCACTAGTCCCTTTGAATTCCTTCAAACTAATTTTTCAAACCAATATTATGCAAAATTTAAAAACAACTACACACCTTTTTTTTTTTTTTACTTTGTAAGAGCTTGATATAGAATCCGTTGTTTCTTTGTAACTGTGGATCTAAAATATCTGAAATCACATCTTGTAGTAACCCTTTGAGTCCTCTTTCTAACCTCGTAAGTATGATCAAGATTGGATTCTCCAAGGAAGAGTTATCCGAAATCTCCCATGGTGACCTAATTACAGACTAGTTCAGTAGAGCGAACTTGTACGAAGTGCCATGTGTCATTGTTTCAACCTTAGTACCTGAAACTGATATACAGAAAACTACAGGCTTTCCTCATTTTGAAAATTCTTACGAAATTCCAATCTGATGCTCAGAACAAAAGTTATGATGATTTCCCCAGGTCACTTGTTTGTAATGTAATTTGGGAGTCTGCAAAAAACCTAACTTCCACAGATCCCATCTCCGAAAATATAGCGCGACAAGATCTGAAATTTGGATCCAAAGTTCAGAACAATTTTGGCTCAAATGGGGTTTTTTTAGCTTCTTAAATGTCGCATAAAAAATTTTATAGCGAATTTTCCACGATGACCTATTTGGAGCAGCAAAACCCTAGAACCCAAAGCTTTGATACCAAATGTTAGGAAAACAACTCACAAAAAGATAGAAAAGATAGATCAACGCCTTAGAATTCAGCCTCTTCGAGGTGGAAACCTCCTTTAGATTACACAAATGAAAAATTCTTGAATGATACAAATGACTAAACCTCCCTTCTATATATAGGAGTATAAGGGATCACAATATAATCAAGCCGACATAATAGTAATAACATAAGGTCACAACAATAACAATAGTGGGTTTCTATGGGACACAGTAATAAAAATATGGGGACAATAGGGGCACAATAATAACAATAAGGGACACAATGCCAATAGTAATGGGGGAATCACTAGTATTATAGGGACCTAACAAGCCTAGAGTGAAAAACTCTTTGGCGCACAAAGGGAGGACCAGGAAGAAAATGTTGGGCCACGTGACGGATTTCTGAGGGGAACTAGAGAGAGTTAGTTAGATTGGATATGTGGTCTCGGAAGTGATTTTCCGCACAAATAATCATGTAGATCAATGATGGAGAGATACTCGAGGGGAACCCCTCCCAAAACCATAATCTACTTAGGATTTGTGCTAGAGGACCTTTTTCTCTCTCCTCGAGGAAGACATATGGTAGCCCATGATTGGCCCGAATGACAGTAAAGGATGACATCATCATCAACCAATAGGATATGTACACATGGGAGGAATATTTTGCATTGGACCTTTTCCCTCTAACATGTGTCACCACTCAGAGGACGACACATGGAAACAGTTATTTCATTGTGATGTCATCTCAACGAAATAAGCTTGGAAGATTTAAAATGGTGCACAAGAGGTTTTTCTAGGCGGTGAGCATCAACACACATCAACCTACTGACAGTAGTGTCAACCAATTAAAAAGGCATCGGGACGGCCCACAAGACAACTCATCTCGTAGGCATTTCCTCGGTGGGACTGCTCAATAGATTTTGTAGTGGCACAAGGAAGAAGGTATCGGGCCATGGAGGAAGAGAAAAAACCAATAGAAGAGTTGGGATCAGGACTATAAGCTAAGTGCTCGCACCATACCTTATGCCACAAGGAGTGACCATGGGTATGCTAGTTGAAAAGAGCCACATAGGCTATCAGAAGTAGCTAAGTGTTATTCCTTTGTCACCTCAGGTAGAGATATGACCAACAACATGAAGCCATTAGCAAAAGAAGAAAAAAAATGTCTTTCATAGGGCTCAAAAGGGGTAAGCACCCCATATCTTAGTATGTGGTTGCAGAGATCAGTCCTATGGCGAAAAGCAGGTAAAAGGGCTGAAAGAAAAGGGGCTTAAAGACAAAAAGGCAAAACTACGAGTTAAGAGCTAGTTTGATAGTTAAGCCAAAATAGAACTACATTTCATTAGAGAAATTTTGAGGTCCAAAATGGGCCTCCTAAGAAAAATGTACAACAAAAATAAACTTTATAAGAACCAATAGGATTCAAGATGATGATGTCAACCATGGGAGATGATTCACCATTTTTGGAATAGAAAAGTAAAAAATTAAAAAATAATAAAATAACAAAACTTCTTTTTCAACTCGTATTTTCAACTTATCTCCCTAAGGTTTTGTTCAAATTTTGAGCCGGAATACTCGTTGGATGGAAAATTTAATTCCTCATCCAAGGAGTGCGTATGTTGCATACTTTCGATGGACCTTGCTACATGAAAAATAAGAAATACATCAAAAAACATGATTGCAATCACGTTTTTCATGTATTTCTCATCTTTCGTGTAGCATGGTCCATCGAAAGTATGCAACATGGGTACTCCTTGGATGAGGAATAAAATTCTGCATTCAATGAATGTTGCTGCTCGAAATTTGAGTAAGCCCAAAGGGAGGTAAGTTGAAAATGAGAATTGAAAAAATATTTTTTTCTTTTTTCCCTCTAAAATTTGATGATGTAATCTAATATTAGTTTATTATTTACACTATTATTTTATAATTTCCTTAGGAGGCCCATTTTATACCTCAAAATTCCCCTAATGAAAAATAGAAGGAACACCACTAAAACCTGTAACTTACCAGAATTAGCAAAAAAACTCAGTTTAAGTGGTAGAAAAGGTAAAGAAGGTTAGTTTAACTTAGAGATGGAGCACATAATAGCAAAAAAACTCTAGAAGATAGAAGAAACAGGACAAAGGCAAAAATAAAGACTTCATGCACAAATTCAAAGCCAAAGATAACAAAAGAAAATCTATAAAAGAAGGCTTGATCAGGCATAATATACCAATTGATTTTGAGACAGATATTCTAGAGAAACAATGTGTTGGTATGGCGAGGTGGTGTTTTTCATAGTAATCAGAATTAGATATTATTGTAGGTGATTTTTGAGGGGTAACAAGGATAAACTGTTTTTTAGAAAAGCATGAAAATGGATGAAGAATGGAACAATGACTATCAAAGAAAGATGTAGCATGTTGATTAGGGTTTGGTGCTCCTTCCAGTGAGTGCTGGAGAATAGTTGGGGTTGTAGCTCCATTCAGTTGCAACTAATAAACTAAGAAGTTGTAGCTTCTTGTTGGTTGAAGCGAGAACTTTGTAATTGCAAGTTGTAGCTTACCCTGTGAATGAATTGAATAACAATTTGGAAAGTTACTTGTTCTTGTGTGTTCCATTATGGTTGTGTATATTAATCCCTGTTATGGTTATTTAAGTTATTTTTAATGTATTCAATGATGTGCACTAAGTAAAAGATATTTTTAAATTGGTAAGATTGTTACAATACTATTTCATCCCCCCTCTCAGTATTGTCCTGGTTTCCAACAATTGGTATCATATAAAGGTTACTTCTAATCAGTCTAATAGATGGAAGAAAGATCAAATACCATGGAAAACCAGGGAGGAGGTTTTATTACTCAACTTCAATAACAAATTTAGTAAAGGAATTGCAAATTTAAATGAGTTATTGGAGGCTCAATGCATTTCTAAAGATCGAATTGGTCTAGCATTTGATGTTGAGTCCAGCGTAACAGCTGAATTAAAAGGTAAAAACGAAATTACCTTTGTTCCCACAACAAAAGAAGGGTCCACGCAGAAGCTAGAAGACAATAAGCAGTCTAAGAAAAGACAACAACAAAAACAAAAGGAGTACATTGTCCATGCAAATCAAATTGCCGAAAATTATGCTCAATGCAAAAGGCATCCATCTAGATAAAATGATGTCTTCCCAAGATATTGTTTTACATGTACCAATTTTGAGCATATACCAGTTAATTGCAGGCTTAAGAAAAGAAGACAAAGGCAGTCATTGAGAAAATTGAACAAAAGCCCAAAGTTTGGAAATAGAAAGAGAAAACGGAGCAATGTGAAATTTCCTTATATTCTGACAATGCTGGGAGCCATTGGTATGTGGATAGTGGTTATTCTAGGCACTTGAAAGGAGAAAGAAGCAAGTTTATCATTTGGAAATCTTTTGATAAAGTTAATGCAACCTTTGGTAACAATGCTCTAGGAAAAATAATTGCAAAATGAATGGCCAATCTCTCAAATGGAAAAGGTAAAGCTAAGAACGTTTTTTTTTTTTATGTTGATGCGTTGAAACATAATCTACTAAGTTTGTCTCAGATGTGTGATCAAGGTTATGATGTGGTTTTCAAAGCTAAAAATTGTTAAATCAAGTCCACATGTACATGTGAAATTATTGTTTTACATGTACCAATTTTGAGCATATACCAGTTAATTGCAGGCTTAAGAAAAGAAGACAAAGCCAGTCATTGAGAAAATTGAACAAAAGCCCAAAGTTTGGAAATAGAAAGAGAAAACGGAGCAATGTGAAATTTCCTTATATTCTGACAATGCTGGGAGCCATTGGTATGTGGATAGTGGTTATTCTAGGCACTTGAAAGGAGAAAGAAGCAAGTTTATCATTTGGAAATCTTTTGATAAAGTTAATGCAACCTTTGGTAACAATGCTCTAGGAAAAATAATTGCAAAACGAATGGCCAATCTCTCAAATGGAAAAGGTAAAGCTAAGAACGTTTTTTTTTTTTATGTTGATGCGTTGAAACATAATCTACTAAGTTTGTCTCAGATGTGTGATCAAGGTTATGATGTGGTTTTCAAAGCTAAAAATTGTTAAATCAAGTCCACATGTACATGTGAAATATTTGCAGAAGCTATAAGAATAGAAAATAATGTCTATATGCTCAAAGAAAAGATAGAAAAATGCTTCTTATCAAAGACAAATGAGAGCTGGCTATGGCACAAAAGACTTGGACATCTGAATTTTGACCAGATTGTCAAGCTTATCAAGAAAAATTCAGTTAAGGATTTTCCAAGCTTTCAAATTCAAAGAATATTAGCTGCAAATATTTCCAACTAGGAATATAAGATCGAGTTTCTTTCAACAGAAAGGAAAACACTTCAGGAAAACCATTGTAGTTGGTACACATGGATTTGTGTGGACCATCTAGAACATAGGAAACCACATGTATGATATATTTTATACTAAACATTGGCGATTTTAGTAGGATGATATGGGTTGAATTCCTTAGAGAGAAATATGAAGCTTTAGATAAGTTTAAAGAATTAAAAGCTATGGATGATAATGAAACTAATTGAAAAATCAAAAGCAGAAGGTCATATAAGGGAGGGGAGTTCACTTAAAATGAATTTGATGATTTCTGCAAATCAAATGGCATTAATAGGTAACTGCAGAAGAAATCGAGGAAGAACCCTCTAGTCCTCAAGCCAGAGATCCCCCAAGGTATGTACAAAAACACCACCCAACTGATCGAATAGTTATTGAATTAAATTCTGGAGTGCAGACAAGAAGGAAGTTGCTCAATGCCCCTACGCAAGCACATGTTTCCCTGCTATCCATGGAGGAACCAAAGGATATTGCTCAATCCAGTTGAGATCAACATTGGATAAATGACATGAATGAATAATTGGACCAGATAGAGAAAAATCACACTTGGGAACTTGTTCCAAGACCTGCAAACAAGAATGTCATTGGCACAAAGTGGGTTTTTAGGAATAAGTTGAATGATCGTGGAGAATTATTTAGAAAAAGGGCTAGGTTGGTATGAAAAATCTATGCTCAAATAGAAGGCTTGGATTTTGATGAAACATTTTTTCCAATTACTAGATTAGAAGCAATAAGAATGTTTTTGGCATATGCTTGCTTTAAGAAGCTCAAAATTTATCAAATGAATGTCAAATCTAATTTTCTCAATAGAGAGCTACAAGAGGAAGTAGATAGAGCAACAAGATGCTTTTCAACTGGAAGATAAAATATATTACGTTTGCAGACTTAAGAAGGCTTTGTATGGTCTCAAGTAAGTCCCTAGAGCTTGGTATTCCAAGCTAGACAACTACCTGCTCAAGTGTGGATTCAAGAGATATGCAACTGACAATAAATTATATGTCAAAGAAAAGGATAGAAAAATCACTGTGGTGGTAGTATATGTTGATGATATAATCTTTGCAAGTAATTCATAGTTGTTGAACAATGAATTTGCAACTGATAATAAGGTAGAGTTTGAGATGTCCATGCTTGGAGAGATTTCCTACTTCCTTGGATTGCAAATTTCACAAACCCCCCAAAGGAATTTTTATCTCTTAAGGAAGCATGTCAAAGAAGTTGTGAAGAAATTTGGCATGGAATAATGCTCATTATTGAGCACTCCAATGGTGACAAATTGCAAGCTTAGCTAGATGGATGAAACTCCAACAGTGGATCAGAATTTATATAGAACCATCATTGGAAACCTTTTATACTTGACAGCTACAAGACCAGACATCATGCAGGTTGTTGCTATAGTTGGGAGATTTGAAGAAGCTCTTAGTCAAAGCCATCTCTTAGTATCCAAAATAATTATCATATATCTTAGAGCAACAATAGAATATGGACTTTGGTACCCAAGAGGTAAATATTTCTCATTTACTGTTTATACTGATGTTGATTGGGCATGTGATGTGGATGATAGAAAGAGCACAAGTGGTGGTGATTTCTTTCTTGGAGCAAGTCTAGTTTCGTGGTTAAGAAAGAAGTAAGCTTCCATTTCCTTATCTACAACTGAAGCATAATATATTACAACAAATTCTTGTTGCACCTAACTTTTGTGGATGAAACAAACTTTGCAAGATGTGCAAGTGGTCTATGAGTAGCCAATCCCCATCATTTGTGACAATACAAGTGCTATAAGCATATCAAAGCATCCAATTTTTAACTCCAAGACCAATCATATTCCCATCGAGTATCATTTCTTGAGAGAGCAAGTTGCAACTCAGATTGTGAAGCGGGAATATGTACCTACCAAAGAGAAAGTTGTTGATATCTTCACCAAGCCACTTCCTAGCTGAGAATAATTTGCATATTTGAGGCAAAGGTAAAGAGTTGTGTCTCTCTCCTCCCTACACTAGCTCTTCCTTTAAGGGGAAGAGAGGTAGTTGTTGCATTATTAGCATATCAGGGTGTGTTACCGGGAATAGTGTCCACTCGGATGCTTCTATTCCCACTAAGATGGGTAGCTATCTTAGAAACAAACAAGGAAAGTCTACTATTGTTTTCTTTTATGAAAATAGACAAGAGGAGAATCAAGAAGGCCGACCTTAGTCTTGTGCTCGATTTCCTCTCCTTCTTGATAGAGCTTCGCCACTTCTTCTTCGTTTGCCCAGATTCAAAAGGAACCTGTCAAATCATAGCAACATACTACTATCGAAGAAACAAAGATCTATATTCATAAATAACACAGGACCAGATGTGTGTTAACCA